>CAVNZG010001042.1:0-80105 GCA_963693315.1 Diogma glabrata
AGTGTCCTAAAATAATTCAACGTCTAAGATTGGTTGGGAAAACTTCCTAGTCCTGCTCTTATAATCCTATTAAATTCACTTAAATTAATCTTTGCATGTTAGATTTAATTTTTTTTTATATAACTTTTGCATGATAGAACTAGTTAATTCTCCTTGTCTAACCGGTAGGCTTGCCGCACTTATATAATTTTTTTTTGTCTGTCACTCAGTTTTGAGTATCGGGAGCCGTCAGACCTGCCCGAAATTGGGTCTGGAATTTCATTTTTCTTAACTCCATTTTTTTTTGCAATAGCGTAGTATACCTGCTTCATCTCCCATCTCATTTGTTTTGTCTTGCTAGTTCAGGTGGAAAGGAAGAGGAAGGATTCTGTATTGCCGCTGATACCACCTTGCCATTCACTATCATCTTCGGCTCCATTTATAGATGATTCAGCTTTATCTGTACTACTGGTAAAATTGGTATTGTGCATAGGCACTCCCTGTGAACTGAAATCATCATCCCATTCATCAGCCATCCTGTGAATTTGTTGTTTAGATAGCGCTGCGTTATTGGTGGTTTGGACAAGTGTCCTGGCCCTTTTGGCCACTTGTCGAGGTCTCTTTGGGGGTAATTTGTAATTAAATACCATCGTCAACAATAGTAAGTCTAACGATTTTTTTTCTTTCTGTTTCTTTTTGGTACATCCTACCACCAGCAATAGTCAGTGTGTCGATTTTCTCTGCACCCTCCACCTTCTCGTTTTGATTGGTCAAGTATTGTGCAGCTGTTTGTGCGTTTGAGTATTCATAATGTCTGCCACTGATAAGATGGACGTTCTGGATAGGTCCAGCTCTTGTGCTGTTTGTCAACACGAAATAGTGCCGGCCGACGTGCGACTCCTCACTCGGTGTAACCACCTCTTTCATGACATCTGCCTCAACGACTGGTTGTTGCAGAATAGCACATGCCCAATTTGTCGAGCCGCGTGTGAGCGTGCAGACTTACAGAGGTTACCCCGAGGGATGGATAAAACTAATGATACAGTGGTACCACCACCACCGCGACCGGTGACACGCTCTATTACCGCAGGTTGGCAACGTCGTCCTAGTCTCGGAAATCAACACTCTTCTACTCCCTTGGCAAACCGCCTTCCACGATCTAGACTCGCCGATGAAGTGCGAGTGAACATAGCTCATCGATCTCCCATATATGGTGCCGCTGCAGCGGAAGATCACGGTTTCCAGGAAGCGGTAAATGCACACATCGATCAGGAAATTTCGAGAATTAACCACTCAATGATGCAATCCCGTGCTCCAGCACCTGAAGTGTTGTTTCCTCTAGCACCAATTGCAGTATCACCCACCACCCCGCGTCATCCATCGGTTCATTCAAATTACACGCCAGTAAATGCGTTTGTGCAAAATAATGTACCAGTACCACCAATGTTTGCTGAACCTCATCCTGCTCTTACTCCAGCTAGAATACGAACACATCTCGATCAGCACTCTACCACAGTTAGAAATTGGAACGTAACGTTCTCAGGCAGACCCGATGGTCTGGATGTTGAAGCGTTCATCTTCAGAATAGAGCGGCTGACAGAGATGTGTTTAAATAACGATTTTACTATTATCACCCGCTGTCTGTACCTGTTGTTCACAGATCGTGCCGCTGATTGGTTCTGGAGATATTTTCGCCAGAACCGACAGCTTATTTGGACTGACTTATGTCATGCTCTTCGAATAGAATTTCAGGACAGGCAGACGGACGAAGAGGTAAAGGAGCGGATGAGGGCCAGGAAACAGCGGCCCACCGAATTGTTTGATGAATTCTTACAATCAATTTATCGACTAGGCGATAAACTACGAGTACCGATGCCGGATGTGGAGTTGTTCTCCTTGATTCGCAACAACTTACGATTGGAAATTAGAAGGGAGCTACTTTATGTCACCATCTATGGACTGGAACATCTGCGCCAGCTCTGCCGTGACCGCGAAAAATTATGGGCCGAGTCAACAACCAGACCGCGCGATTATAACATTAGACCATCGAGACCGGTGTCTGAGGTGGATTTAGATCGTGAATTTTCACAAATACAAATTAACGAATTGCCAACTGAATCGTTACCAATTACATCCAACGAACTTGCGGCAATACAGCCTGCCCCTAATATGAGACGAATAACCAGTTCAACTATTTGTTGGAACTGCAAACGACCTGGTCATCGGTGGCACGATTGTCGTGAATCACAGCGATTGTTTTGTTGGGGATGTGGGAAGGACGATGTGTTGTGTCCTAATTGTGAAAATTGTCAGGGAAACCGAAGGGGGGGCCAGAATCCCAACACCTTTTCTCGCTCCCAAGACCTGTCTTAGATTCATCTAAGACCAAATTTAATTTGTCTCCTGATCCTTCAAATACTTCATCAACTAGTCCCAATAACCTATTAGTACACAATACACTGTTGAACCGAGCTTCAACATCCAATTTGATAGAACACTCTTGGAATACTCTACCTGTAAGTATTTCAAACAGAGACGAAGCAGATAATAATTCCATTATCGTCACCCCTGAAACACCGATTACAAATGCGACTTTTAATGATTTGGTACCCACTCATGATACTGATATGAAATTATTGAAACGAACACCCGTTCATACTGAACCACCTCCATTATGGACCAAAATCAAATCGTTCCAACAACGATTGAACGAATACCTGAAGGTGCGCTCAAACATATTTGTCGATTCATTATCATCTTTGAAAATTCCATCGCGCTCTGCGCTCCGTTCTCGTATTTATTGGCAACAACGTCATTTGTTTAAAACTAAGACCATTTCCTCTATTGTGAAATTGGACAACGATGTGAGATCTTATGCCACAGTGTTAATATTGGGTAAACAACATACTGGACTGTTGGATAGTGGAGCGTCCTTGACTGTAATTGGTGGTGATTTTGCTAAAGAAATCGTACAGACTCCAGACCTTCTGACTTATTCGTCTGCCGTAGTTCGTACTGCCGATGGCCAAAGACAGAAGATCTTGGGGTTTGTAAAAACAAAGGTTTCATTTATGAACCAAGTCAGAACCCTGGACGTCTTCATTATCCCGTCTTTGACTCAAAATCTATATCTAGGTATAGATTTCTTTAACGCTTTTGGTTTGTTTAACCCGATATTTAACCTACCTACATTTTTGACTACGGAGTCAGGAATTTCAGAATTGTCTATGGACAATCAAACACGTCTACAAAACACTATTCAGCTTCTACCATCATTTTCAAAAATGGGTCTGGGTCGAACACATTTGTTGGAACACGTTATTGATGTGGGGACTGCAGCTCCCATCAAGCAACGACACTATCCAATATCGCCCGCCATTGAGAAACTGATGGGAGAAGAACTGGATAGGATGTTGTCTCTGGGTATTATAGAGGTTTCAAACAGCCCATGGTCAAGTCCGGTGGTCTTAATTCGCAAACCTGGGAAGAATCGTCTTTGTTTGGATAGTAGAAAGGTCAATACCGTTACTAAGAAGGATGCTTACCCCCTTCCACAGATAGATGGGATCTTGAGTCGTCTGCCACAAAGTAATTTCATTTCCAGTTTGGATCTGAAAGACGCTTTCTGGCAGATACCGTTAGAAAAACACTCCCGAGAGAAAACTGCTTTTACGGTCCCAGGGCGGCCATTGTATCAGTTCGTAAGAATGCCTTTCGGACTGTGCAATGCGCCGCAAACAATGACCAAATTGATGGACCAAGTAATTCCTCCACATCTCAAGTCGTGCGTCTTCGTATACTTGGATGATCTTCTAATAGTTACAGATACCTTTGAGGCCCATCTGAAACTGTTAGAAGATATCTCCCAGTGTCTTAGACGTGCGAACTTGACGATAAACGTGGAAAAAAGTAAGTTTCTCTTGCCGGAGGTAAAATATTTGGGATATGTTGTGGGAGGTGGTACGTTGAAAATTGATCCTGATAAAACTCTAGCTATTTCTGAATTTCCTACACCGCGTACGTCCAAACAGATTCGACGTTTCCTGGGTATGGCGGGTTATTATCGCCGTTTTATATCTGATTTCTCTGCTATGTCCTCTCCAATATCAGATTTGTTGAAGAAAAATTCTAATAAATTCGTATGGACACCCGAAGCTGAAATAGCATTTGTAAACCTCAAAAATGCTCTCATCTCAGCACCAGTCCTCATAAACCCCGACTATACTAAACCCTTTACTCTCCAGTGCGACGCTAGCAACGACGGTATAGGTTGTGTATTAATGCAGTGTGACATGGACGGTATGGAACATCCCATAGCGTACATGTCCAAAAAGCTAAATTCTGCGCAGCGCAATTACTCCACTAGTGAGAAAGAGTGTCTAGCCGCCGTACTGGGAGTAAAGAAATTTAGAGCGTATGTCGAGGGTCAGGCCTTTAAGATCATAACTGACCATGCTTCATTAAAATGGTTAATGCAACAAAAAGACCTTTCTGGTCGATTGGCTCGTTGGAGCTTGAAATTGCAGGGTTACGTCTTTGATATTGAGTACCGAAAAGGAAAATTAAATACTGTTCCTGACACTCTATCAAGACGTGACTCTGTCGACATCATTTCTGAACTATGTCCAGTGCCTGAATTAGATCTTAATTCCCCTTTCTTCAACACTTCTCGATATTTGGAGTTGGTAAATCTGGTTACCGAAGCAGACGGTACATTGCCTGATCTGAAAGTAATTTCTGGTCGGGTTTATAAACGATTGGCTTGTCTAGATCTTGATATTCCTTCAGAGGGTGAGGTTTGGAAATTGTGGTTACCTGAGGAATACACTGACGAGTGTATTGCAAGGGCCCACAATCCTCCTACCTCATCTCATGGAGGTCTAGCAAAAACCTTGTTTAATATTCGTAAATTTTACTATTGGCCTCGTATGTATACCCAGGTTAAATCGTACATCGGAAATTGTAAGACCTGTAAAGAAATCAAAGCGACTAATGTTCCACTTCGTGCTCCCATGGTTTCTCAGATGAAAACAGAACGAATTGGTCAGCGATTGTATATCGATATTCTTGGCCCTTATCCTCGATCAAAGGCCGGGAATATCGCTATTCTGGTAGTATTAGATCATGTTACTAAATATCCATTTTTATTTCCTTTACGGAAACTAACTGCTGAACCAATTTGTCATCTATTGGCTACCAATGTCTTTCACGTATTTGGTTGTCCCGAAGTTATTGTGTCCGATAATGGGACGCAGTTTAAGTCTAAACTATTTGAAGATTTCTTGGCGAAGCACGGAGTGAAACATACACTACTAGCGTTATATTCACCTCAAGCTAACGCTTCGGAACGGGTAAATAGAAGTGTTTTATCTGGTATTAGAGCCTATTTAAAGGAGGAGCATTCTAAATGGGATCTGCACTTGAGCGAGATCGCTTGTGCACTACGTTGTTCCCTGCATCAAACACTTCAATGTTCCCCGTATTACGCAATGTTTGGAATACCTATGGTGACTCATGGTTCGTCATATGAACTGCTGAGACGACTGAATAGTCTTCTTGAGCCAGGTGAAACGATTCTGCGACCGGATTATCTTAATAAGATTCGAAGTCGAATTCTTGATTTAACTGCCGAAGCATTTGTCAAACGTGCTGAAAGATACAATTTACGAGCTCGGTTAACTTTGTTTAAACCAGGTGATACGGTGTTCCGAAGGAACTTTATTTTGAGTGACGCCGGTAAGAAATTATCGGCTAAACTTGCACAGAAGTTTATTGAAGCCAGAGTAATAAGGTTGGTAGGTAGCGCTGCTTACGAACTGGAGGACCTGGCTTCTAAACGTAGAGGTGTTTATCACTCCAAGGACATTCGTGCCTAACATCGGCAATAATTTTTTTCTGTCAGTATGATAGTAACTTTCGTGCGTGTTTCACCGCCATGGTAAGTCAAGATTATCGACGACCATAAAGTATGAGGGTAGTTTCATCTTGAATTCACAGTTCAGTGAGTGTGTATCAACTTTGGTGTTCGGGTCTTGTTTCAAATTTTTTTGTGTAGTCTATTTGCCAGCGAAAATACCGAGATCGAATGTATTGAATGTGGTTCAATTAGTTGCTTTGAACCTATGTGAACAGTTTTTTTCTCATCCTTCAGAGTCACTGGGACGGAAGCGTACAACAGTGTGGCCCGGCTAGCTCAGTCGGAGAAGTATGAGACTCGTGTTAGTTCAGGTGTGGGTTGCGAGCCTGCATAACGTAAAAACGAAATTGTGTCGGACGTTTCATTAAAGGAGTCGGTCCAATGGTGTTTTTTTTTTTTTTTTTTTTTTTTTTTTTTTTTTTTCTTTTCGATCTGTAGCAGATTGAATAAATTTTTTTTGTGACTTTAGAGTCTCGGGAACCCCCAGATCTGCCCGAAATTGGGTCTGGAAGATTCTAGTTATCCACCGCTTGCAATAGAGTAGAATACTGATTTTATCGATACCCCTCCCAAAAGTTTTTTTTTGCATATTCTTAGATACTTTGTTACTTTGTTTCTGCTAAGACTGAGTTTGTAATACTGATCGCATTGATTGCTAATCTGTGGTACGTCGGGGTGCTTCACCAAGCTAATATGTATATACCAGGTCTATTGGCGACCAGCCTATGCCTTTGTCAACTTCTTTTGGTCGTAGGTGCTCGTCCCAAAAGCACTTGTTCTGTAATGGATAGTCTGGCATAATGTCAGAACGCAGTGTATTACAGTCGCAGTTTCCTTAGCTGTTGTTTCTTATATTAATCTGTACCACTTGTAATAGATTCTCATCCCTTCGTCATCCATAGTCATATTTCATGTAGTTTCCTTCACCCATAGTTTCCTTATGTTTCTCAGAATCTACTAAATCTGCAATGGCCGGACAAACGTATGGGAGAAAGAAAATCACACTAATTACCCTGATTTATTTATTCATTGATATAATATAATGTTGGTTAATTTGAATTAATTGATGGTTTTTTTTGATCATCATCCGTATGACCGCTAAACTTTAATCAGAATTTAATCTTACCACACACTAAAAGCGACGCGCGCTGTGTTTCTATTCGTTTATTTTCAATATACTGCTAAAGTTTGAATTCTCTAGACATCAACCGTAATTAAACAATTTTTTTTAAACCCTAAATATTTTCCATTCATCCACATTCAACGATTTAATATCTCGTTTTTGTTAAACATTCTATTGTCTTAATTTCTTTCAAAATAATTTTTCCGTTTCAGTATATTCCCACTTTGGATTGTAGTTTTGTAATATCTAAACAACATAACATCGAACGAACTTGATTTTGGTTCATTTTGGATTCAATGGTAAATGTTATTGATGTGTCGGAAATATTTTGTACCTCAACCTTATCTTTGGGCAATAGTATCAAATAACGAACGTTTTTTTTTTTTGCTATGAAAAATTCCCATCAATTGAAAACTCAATGGAAATTATATCACATCCAAAACACCGCATTCGAGTTTTTTCGAGCACAATTTTTGCTATATAATACGGCCCTGCACATCATTAAACTCTCTTAGTTTAATCGCGATTCACACGAATACGCTCATTCTATTACTTTTGATTTTTGATGGTTGACGTCGATTAATATTATTACAATTATCCTATTGGATTTTGCTTTGACAGCTGGCAACAGGTGTTCAGATTTTTTTATTAGAAAAGTATTCATTTTTACGGTTGCCAAGGAAAATGTTTATTAACGTAATTATAGAAAACAAAAAGATAATAAAAAACGAAAAGAAATTAAATGTAAAGTAAACTCCATAAAAAAGGAATTATCCGTGTATCAAAAAAAAAATATATTTATTTGTTGTTTGTGATGTGTCTGTGTTATGTGTAACAGTATACAAAATCCGTGATATATTTCTCGGTGCGCATATGGTGAAATTTTGTTTGAAGATTCGCAAATCTAAGGTAACTTTATTTAATATCTAGTTAATTGCCCTTGGCATTATAGTTTGCTTGAGAACGTTTTTTTTTTTTATAAAGCAAACTTGCTCCAGTGAATTCGTGAAACTTTACGGTACATTTATTGAAGAAAAACTCCGGTTTTCGTGTCTAGTCATTTTTTTTTTAACGGTATATACCAAAAGTTTACATTATCATTATTGTTAAGAGATGTACAGTTTTCGTTTTTCTTAAGTGTCGGCTGATTTTTCGAATGTATCGAACTAGATTAATTATCAATTTTGTTTGCTGTTTTGTTTTTTTTTTTTTGTTTATTGCTGTAAATCATAGTGTAAGAATCCATTAACATTAGATAGCTATTAGTAAAATGATTTGTTGATATACATACTTCATGATTAATTTTGTTCCTGTGAATAATTAATGAATACCTTTAATACTTACGATAGTCGATTGAACTGACCTTGATTCTAGGTTAATAAAAGTTTACGTAGGCATTTAATTAAGTTAAACTTTACCTATATGTGATTTAAATAATATAGTGTTATTATATGCGTCACTGTGACGATCTTGTAATTAAATAAATTATTGTATCAATCAACCGTGGTGTATCGACATTTTTTTTCTATGCTGGTTTTTATATCATCTTTGCCAAAGTCCATAACGGGATTTCATGCGATATTGACATTAGCACATCAAAGTTTATGACCAGTATGTTCTTCCGACTTGGATCATCATTGGCAACGTGTACAACCAAGTTTTTATGAATCATCTATACCGTCATTGCCAAGCTGTGATACCATGTTTTCATCTATCTCATATCAACTCGGCCAACTTTGACAACATAGTTTCGTACAATTAATATTACCAGTTTATTTAATGATTTTGCTACCAAATAAATTCATCGATTTTGTTAACCAATATATTCAACGATTTGGTTAACAAATATATTCAACGGTTTTGGTAACGAATCTACTCAACCATTTGGATAACAAATTTCTTCGACATTTTTGATTAATTTATTCAACGAATTTGTTAAGAAATATATTCAACGAATGGATTTACAAATTTGTTCGACGATTTATAAATAAAATTCAACGATTACGTTTACCAATTTATTTTAACATTTTTGATAACAATTTATGCAACAATTTTGTCTGCCAAGTTATTCAACCTTTTTGATAACCAATTAATTCAACGGCTTTGTTTGCCAACTTATTCATATACCAAATTTAATCAACGTTTATAATGACCAATTTCTTCGATGTTTATGATTATAAATTTCTTCAACTATTTTGGATTCCAAATCTGTTCAACGATTTGGATTATAAAATTATACAACGATTTCGATTTCAAGTTTATTCAACGATTGTGATTCCAAATTTATTCGACAATTTTGAATACAATTCTGCTCAACAATTTGGATTCCAAACTATTCAGCGATTTTGATTACAATTTTATATAACAGTTTTGTTTACAAATTTAATCAACATTTATAATTACCAAGTTCTTCGATGGTTATGATTACAAATTTCTTCAACTATTTTGGATTCCAAATTTGTTCAACGATTTGGATTGTAAAATTATACCACGATTTCGATTTCAAATTTATTCACCGATTGTGACTCCACATTTATTCAACCTTTTGATTCCAAATTTATTCAACGATTTGGATTATAAAATTATACAACGATTTCGATTTCAAATTTATTCAACGAATGTGACTCCACATCTATTCAACGATTTTGATTTCCATCCTGTTCAACAATTTTGGTTTACAAATTTATTCGAAAATTTTGATTCCAAGTTTATCCAGCGATTTTGGATTACCATTTTTCAACAATTTTGGATTATAAAATTATACCACGATTTCGAATTCAAATTTATTCACCGATTGTGATTCCACATTTATTCAACCTTTTGATTCCAAATTTATTCAACGATTTGGATTATAAAACTATACAACGATTTCGATTTCAAATTTATTCGACCATTTTGAATACAATTTTACTCAACAATTTGGATTACAAACTATTCAACGATTTTGATTACAATTTTATATAACAATTTTGGTTACAAATTCATTCGACAATTTTGATTATAAAATTCAACGCTTATGGTGACCAATTTAATCAACAATTTCTTCGATGTTTATGATTACACATTTACTCCACGATTTGGAATTCAATTTTATTCAACAATTTGGATTACAAATTATTCAACGATTTTGGATTCTCAACTCATTCCACGCATGTGATGACCACTTTAATCAACGTTTATAATTCCGTGCTGATGGAGTGCTGATTTAAGCAGGATTGGAGGCCAGGCGGATATAACCACGGGTGAGTCTATTTTGATTGATTTTCCTTACTATTCATGGGATTTAGGGGTGTGAATGTGTGTGTGTGTGTGTGTGTGTGGGCGTATGTGAGTGAATGAGGGGGTTGAACGTGCCGACCGTGGTTCTTTCGTAGAAGGGGGCCGCCAGAGTCTCATTTTCACACTTGTATTTGTTTCCATTTCTGATCTACTTTGAAAAATGCGTACATTTCCGTATTTGTGCTGAAGCAGCAGGTTATTAATATCTCTTATCCACGATGATTGAGACTAAGTCGAACGGCAATACAACATTTCTAGGTACGCTTCCTGCTAAGCCACTCCCATTATCATCATGAGAGGCACTTCATTACAATATGTGGACGACATTCTAACTGCTTGTCCCAAAAACAAAATACAAGATTTTCTAAATAAGTTTAATAATTTTAACAGGAATATACAGTTCACGATTGAAACAGAAAATGATTGCTGCCTACCGTTTTTAGATCTTATCATACATCGTCAAAGTAATGGCAAACTAATTACTGATTAAATAATTATTAAATTTGTTGATTTAATAAAAATGTTTTATTTTTCTAACAACTTTTATAAAATATAAAAATCAGACCGGTTTCAGATATATATATCTATCATCAGTGAAATTTTTTATATTTATTACTGATTGGTTCCATAAGAAAACATGGTCAGGTAGATACTTGAACTTTAATTCATGGCTACCCTTATCTTATAAGAAAAACACTGTCACCTTAATGGTTAAAAAAATCTTGAGCTTATCTGATCCAAAATTCCATAACAAAAATTTAAATTTACTTTTTGAAACTCTCCAAAAAAATAATTATCCAGAAAACTTTATACGTAAATTAGTAAATCAACAAATTTACAGTAATGAAAACACTGTCTTAGCAAAATCAACATTGATGAACAACAACAAAATTTACATGACTATACCTTATGTCAAAAGTCTTTTCGAACAAATAAAACACTTGTTAAAAAACTTTAATTTCGAAGTTGTAGGAACAGCTAATAATAGTTTATATAACACTATTTTTTCAAAATTAAAAGATAAAATACCTATGAATATTGAATCCAATTTAGTTTATCAAGCTGATTGTGAATGTGGTAAATCTTACATAGGGCAAACACAGCAATATCTAGGAAAACGTATAAAGCAACATCTAAACGACGCAAAAAAACAAAATAATGAAAATATCAGTGCATTATCCAACCATAAGAAAAGCTGCAGTACAGATCTACCCCTTCAAAATTTCAAAATTTTGGATAAAGAAAAAAATTTAAACAAACGTAGAATTTTGGAAATGATTCGTATCAAACAAAATAAAAATTGTATAAATATACAAACTGATACGAATTTTCTTCAAAACACTTATGATTTTGTTCTGCAAAACTAAAAAATTTTTTATTTTAAACATTAAACATCATAGAGCTTTTTCTACTTAACATTTTCTAATTTTTTATCATTGTATTATTGTTTTGTATTTTCTTTCATTATTTTTTATATAGTTAGCTTTTTCTTTTTTGATTGTAAGTTTTCATAATAAGTTTTTTATTTCATTTGTCAAGTTGTGTTTATTTTTTGTATCAGAATTTTTCATTATATGTATTGTATGTTATCCCTGAGGATGGTTTATTAAAAACCGAAACAATTGTTGGATAAACAATTTTTTAAAAATATTGTTTTATTTATTGGCTTTATCCCAAAAAATTTATTATTTAAAATAATAGACAAGCCAAAAATCACATCAAATATTATATATTACTCCCATTTGGTGAAAACATGGGTAAAAGAAATAGAAATAGAAACAAGAACTTTTTTAAATTTTTAAAAAGAAAAACAAACAACGATACAATGAGACTAGTTGCTCAATTTTTTAGTGAAAAATTAAAGTTAGCAAAAGCTCTAAACAAGAAATACCTATTACTACGTTATAGAAAACAACGTGTGTTACCAAAAAATAGACGTCTTAAGAACACGTGTAAAATAGACAAACAAATTTTTGAAAATGCAGAACATCGTTTTTTGTTCACAGTCCTTAGTCGTGAAATTACCGAAATTTTTGGCATCATTAAAAATCTGGAAAAACAAATTGAAAATTTAAGAATTTTTATTATTGAAAATTTACCACCTGAACTATCTTCCTTAATTTTTGATCGATCAGAAAAACAATTTAAAGATATTTTTGAAGAAATAAAAATTATTCATCGTCGGAAAATTGATAACCTCTTAAGACCAATACCAATAAATTTAGCAAACGAAACAGAAAACATCTGTGTTCAAAGTGATCGTGAATATTCAACTGTATCGGCCAATCATAATATTGGTTTATCAGATGGTAAATGGTTAGTCAATCTTTCTGAAACAACAATACCAGAAAATGTTGAAAATGTCCTGAAACTCGGTGAAAAATTTGCTCCCCCTGTCAATCCTAAAAGAATACCATTTGATAAGATAGTGTGTGGAGTTGAAAGTGTTCTTCTGAGCTGTGAAGATCAATTTGACGATTTGACTAAGTCAAATTTACGCAATCGTTTTGTCAACATATTGACCAACTTTAAACATAAGCATAACCACAAAAAACTGCTTTCAAATGAGGAATTAAAGTTGCTTCGTGATTTAAAAGATACGAAGAATTTTATGACAGTTAATGATGATATACATATATTAAAAGCAGATAAAGGAAATATTACAGTTGTCATGAAAAAAAGTGATTACGAATTTAAAATACAAACCTTATTACAAGATGATACAACTTATTTAAAAATTGCTAAAGTACCAACTGCCAATATTCAAAAACATCTTAATAAAATGGTAATGACATGGGAAACTGAAGAACGAATATCGAAAGATCAAGGAAAATGGTTGCGTTCTTATTACGGTATACCTGCTACTTTATATGGTTTACCCAAAGTTCATAAAGCTGGTATCCCTCTTCGTCCAATTGTAAGTTCTATTGGAACACCGCTTTACAATTTATCGTCATTTTTATCTAGCATTTTAAATAAGTTTGTGGGAAGAACTAAAACATTTGTCAAAAATGCAGAAGATTTAAAAGAAAAATTAAGTGAATATCAACTGGCCGATGACTATATTTTGATTTCTTTAGATGTTGTTTCTTTGTTTACAAACGTGGATAGTAATCTTGTTGTTCAAATTGTAAAACAAAATTGGATGGAAATCAAAAAACTTAACAAGCTAAAATTGACAAAGGTACAATTTATAGAAGCATTAGAACTAGTTTTAAACAATTGTGAATTTACTTATAATCAGGAAGCATATAAACAAATTTTCGGTAGTCCAATGGGATCTCCTGTAAGCCCATCTTGTGCTAATATAATTATGGAATATGTTGAAAAAACTGTGTTAAAAGATATGACCTTCAAACCACCATTTTTCTTTAGATATGTGGACGACATTCTAACTGCTTGTCCCAAAAACAAAATACAAGATTTTCTAAATAAGTTTAATAATTTTAACAGGAATATACAGTTCACGATTGAAACAGAAAATGATTGCTGCCTACCGTTTTTAGATCTTATCATACATCGTCAAAGTAATGGCAAACTAATTACTGATTGGTTCCATAAGAAAACATGGTCAGGTAGATACTTGAACTTTAATTCATGGCTACCCTTATCTTATAAGAAAAACACTGTCACCTTAATGGTTAAAAAAATCTTGAGCTTATCTGATCCAAAATTCCATAACAAAAATTTAAATTTACTTTTTGAAACTCTCCAAAAAAATAATTATCCAGAAAACTTTATACGTAAATTAGTAAATCAACAAATTTACAGTAATGAAAACACTGTCTTAGCAAAATCAACATTGATGAACAACAACAAAATTTACATGACTATACCTTATGTCAAAAGTCTTTTCGAACAAATAAAACACTTGTTAAAAAACTTTAATTTCGAAGTTGTAGGAACAGCTAATAATAGTTTATATAACACTATTTTTTCAAAATTAAAAGATAAAATACCTATGAATATTGAATCCAATTTAGTTTATCAAGCTGATTGTGAATGTGGTAAATCTTACATAGGGCAAACACAGCAATATCTAGGAAAACGTATAAAGCAACATCTAAACGACGCAAAAAAACAAAATAATGAAAATATCAGTGCATTATCCAACCATAAGAAAAGCTGCAGTACAGATCTACCCCTTCAAAATTTCAAAATTTTGGATAAAGAAAAAAATTTAAACAAACGTAGAATTTTGGAAATGATTCGTATCAAACAAAATAAAAATTGTATAAATATACAAACTGATACGAATTTTCTTCAAAACACTTATGATTTTGTTCTGCAAAACTAAAAAATTTTTTATTTTAAACATTAAACATCATAGAGCTTTTTCTACTTAACATTTTCTAATTTTTTATCATTGTATTATTGTTTTGTATTTTCTTTCATTATTTTTTATATAGTTAGCTTTTTCTTTTTTGATTGTAAGTTTTCATAATAAGTTTTTTATTTCATTTGTCAAGTTGTGTTTATTTTTTGTATCAGAATTTTTCATTATATGTATTGTATGTTATCCCTGAAGATGGTTTATTAAAAACCGAAACAATTGTTGGATAAACAATTTTTTAAAAATATTGTTTTATTTATCCCAAATTTTGGCTTTATCCCAAAAAATTTATTATTTAAAATAATAGACAAGCCAAAAATCACATCAAATATTACATATATATATATATATATATATATATATATATATATATATATATATATATATAATATATATATATATATATATATATATATATATATATATGTATATATATATATATATATATATATATATATATATATATATATATATATATATATATATATATATATATATATATATATATATATATATATATATATGTATATATATTGATTTTTTGTGGATCAGAAAATTCTTTTAGTTTGTGTATTGAATCGTCATTTCCACTCGGTCTTTATTTTATATTTTTTCTGTTAGTTTGGAAGATTATTTGAATTATCAGTTCAACTTAAAATTCATTTGGATTCTAGACCATTTTTTAAAAAAATTTTTTTGGAACAACGGATCATTCGTAATAAAAAACCTCTGATGTTCTTTCATAACTTATTAAATTAAGTAAATTTAAGTAAATTAAATTAACTAAAAAGAGAGGCTTTCCTTCTTTATTTGATGAAACAACTACGTTTCGGAACTTTTATGGCTCCATTTTCAAGTCCTTTAAAGTTAAAAAGATACATTATTATTAAAAATTAACTAATTGTTGAAGATCTACAAACACATAATTTTCATTTACAATGATAACATTATCTGACTGTGCTTTAACGTAAAAGAAGGTTTCTTGACAATTTAAAAACAGGAAAAATAAAATTATAAAAAAGTTTAAGAATTAAAATATCTGTGAAAATATTGCTTTTAAGAATATGCTTAATTAACATTTTGGATCAATGGCAAAAACAAAAACCTTTTTCTTTTTGATTAGCACAAAAACCTTTACAAAATTAAAACAGTATTGAAAAAATGTTTGTATTATTAAGTTTGAACTACTAATTAATAAATTAATTTTTATGGTTTGTGTAAATATATTTTTGTTTTTTCTAGAGGGCGGACTTGGGCTGCGGATCGTTACAGTGAACTATTTTACGTTAGTGGAGAGTGGCGGATCGGACCAAATTAGGCGGAGATTAATGAAAAATAAAAAAATGTTTACCTGTATATAGATTTAAAAATAGTATATCTGCCTTATCACTAGCGCTCGCATATATATCATATCCATTCCTTGTTTCACTTTTATAAAAAGTAAGATCGCTAATATTTAAATTGGTTTTAACGTCAAACTCAAATTCCAATCTTTTTTCTGTTATCCTTTCAACAACGATTAAAACATCATTTTGTCTATGTTGAATTATCACCAAATTTCTAGAGTCAGGCGAAATCATGGGTGTTCCTGATAGTTCTAATTTTGTTGTTAACACAGATTCAGTTAAATAATCTAGTATAAGTTGTCCACGAGGTCGAAATGTTACTGGCTCTCTGCAGGATATTATTACATATCCGTCTAAAAAATAAATATTTATGTAAATTAATAAAAAAATCCAAGTGGCGGGATATCCGCTAAAAATGCGGAGATTTGTTCTTCAGACAGATTTGTGTACAAATAGAATTGGATATGCGAAAATAAAATGAATACACACAAAAAACCTGTAATAGAAAAAGTCCAAGCGGCAGAATATCCGCTAGAAATAGGTAGATTTCTTTGCCCAACAGTTTTCTCCACAAGTAGAATCTAATATATCAGATTATTTTAAATAAAAAAAACTAATTATAGCCAGATATCAAAGAAATTTTAAAAATAAAATTTGTTACAAGCAAAACTACATCTATGGAATTTTGGAATGTTTTACGAACGAAAACCAAAATATTAAATCTACCACGAACACATGTTTGACAATGTGATGAAAAACGTGATCTACGCAGGTGAAAAGGTCGAGATTTGAACTTCACCATTTTTGATTTTTATGAAACTAGGCATATTAATAGTATGGACAAAATGAAAAATAAAACTTATTTTATAATTTTTTAAAGTGCATAGTTTGAGCATAGGGGGTACCCCAACATGCATGAACTAACGAAAATTCTGCCAATCCGATGTAACTTTGAAATTAAATTGCTCAAGAACGGCATTACCAATTTCAGCAAACTTTTTTTTGTTTGATAGATGATTAGTTAGTCGTTTGAAAAAAAATTAATTAATATTTTTTGTAATTAAGTTTTAAATAAAAATATTAAAAAAACTTTTTTAAAGATGGCGCTAGGGTCGAAGATCAATTGGAATTTATTAAAATTTTTTTCAGAAAATAGTTCTATTCTTACTTTAAAATATTCCAAATTTACAAAGAGGCATTCATTTTTGTTCTTGAGATATTTAATTTTAAAGATTTTTAGTACGACTAAAATTCTAATATTTCATCATTTTTTCAAACATTAACAAAAAATTTTAAAATCAATTAAATTTCAGCTTTTTTTTTTAAATTTAGTTCTATCCTTACTTTAAAATATATCAAATTTGCAAAGAGGCGTTAATTCGTGTTCTTGAGATATTTAATTTTAAATATTTATGGTCCAACTAAAATTAGAATTTTTCATCATTTTTCCGAACTTCAGTGGTTAAATTTTTTTGTTGATAAAAATTGTTCGAAAACATAATGATCAATTAGAATTTTAGACGGACTAAAAATGTTTAAAATTTGATATATTTTAAAGTAAGGATAGAACTATATTTAAAAAAAAAAAAGTTAAAATTTAATTGAATTTAAAATTTTTTGTTAATGGAAGTTGTTTGAAAAAATGATGAAAAATTAGAATTTTAGTCGTATTAAAAATCTTTAAAATCAAACATCTCAAGAACAAAAATGAACGCCTACTTTCAGGAAAAAAATTAATCAAATTCCAATTGATCTTCAACCTTAGCGCCACCTTTAAAAAAGTTTTTTTAATATTTTAATTTAAAAATTAATTGCAAAAACAATTAACTAATTTTTTTTCAAACGGCTATCAAACGAAAAAAAGTTTGCTGAAATCGGTATTGCCCTTCTTGAGCAATGCAATTTCAAAGTTACATCGGATTGGCAGAATTTTCATTTTTCATGCATGCTGGGGTGCCCCCTGTGCTCAAACTATGCAGTTTTAAAAAATTGTAAAATAAGTTCTATTTTTATTTTCTCTAAACTACTTATATGCCAAGTATTAGGAAAATCAAAAATGGTCAAGTTTTCACAACTCGGTCTAGATCACGTTTTTCTTCATGTATGACAATCACAGTTAAAAATAAGCTGAATATGTAATGCAAATTGCTACACATATAGGTCCTACGGAAGTTTCTATTATAAAACAACGCAAAGCTTGCTTTAAAAATAAATTTAATGATCTTTGCATTAGCAAGTGGTTTTCAAACTTCTACCATTAATTTATAGTAATTACCGGTCCCCCAACAAACGTAACCCAAACTTTTTTAATATACTGACAAAAATTATGGACGAGATTAGAGCAAAGTCCCCTAATTGTGAAGTTATCGTTACCGGTGACTTCAACGTCCACAACAAATCATGGTTGGAATTCTCCAAATCGACCGACGATGTTGACAATAGTGGAAAACTGGCAGAAATTTTTGCCGCGTCTCAGGGTCTATTCCAAATTGTAAAAAGGCCGACTTTCACTCCCCGTAATGGCGGTGATAATAGTTTTCTACTAGATCTCTATCTTACCACAATGCCAGATATTACGAGTGTCGATGTTGCGAAAGGTAGTATTGGAAATTCTGATCATTATTTAATCTCATCAGTTATCAAAACTGATTTACTTAAAACTACAGCTCCCAAACCCCGTAAAATATTTCACTACTCAAAAATGGATAAGAGTGGTCTTCAAAATTTTTTCCATGGTTTCCCTTTCGACCGTCATTGTTTTTACACTGACAATGTTAATGTTTCTGCTCAAAACTTTACAGAAACCATCCAATTTGCTATAAATAAATTTGTCCCTTTCTCCATAGTAAAACCCAAACAAAAATACTTGTATTCGAAAGCTGCCAAAACGGCACTTAGAAACAAACGTAGATCATTTAATATTTGGATTCATAACAAAACTCCCACTAATCGATCCCAATATCTAAAGGCCAACAAAATATCTAATCAGATTATCTCAAACGAAAAGTCTGAAATTGACAGAGCGAAAGCCTCAAAACTTACGTCTATGTCTGTTTCTGACAAGAGTTTCTACAGTGCCATTAATTCTTTAAATTCTGGTACAAAATTTTCTATTCCCCCTATTATTGATGGTGATTTAATCGTCAATGATCCCGCAAGAAAAGCTAACTTGTTCGCTGAACGCTTTGCTCTGAACTCCACTGTTTTGGAAACTCCTAAAGAAATACCCCAAATCCAGTCTTCAGGAGTTAATATGAATGAACTTCACTTCAAACCCAAAATAGTCGCTAAACTTTTAAAGGGGTTAAACATCAACAAAGCATCAGGAATGGACAATATTCCACCCATTATTTTAAAAACCTTTTCCAAAGAACTTGCACCAACTTTAACTAAAATATTCTACCAATCCTACAAATCTGGTATATTTCCCTCGTGCTGGAAGTTGGCAAATGTCCAGCCCGTCCTCAAAAAGGGACCAAGATTCGATATCTCAAATTATAGGCCAATAGCTTTACTATCGGTCCTATCCAAAGTCTATGAGCATTATATTAATACACATATTTCAAAATTTCTGGAAGAAAATCATTTAATATCCGACAGCCAATACGGTTTTCGAAACAAAAGATCAACTACCGATCTATTAAACTATGTAGCGCATTGTTGGAACAGCATACTTGATAAAGGTGGTGAAACATACGTTATCGCTTTAGACATCTCCAAGGCATTCGATCGAGTCTGGCATGCCAACTTAATCAACAAGCTCGTTGCGTACGGTTTTCATCCCAATGTTGTGAAGCTGATTCAAAATTTTCTATCCGACCGATACATTTCGGTAACCTTAGACGGATATTCTTCTGAGTCTAAACTAATTAACGCTGGTGTACCCCAAGGCTCAGTATTGTCCCCAACCCTATTTTTGATTTATATCAACGAATTGTTGAAAATCACCAGCAACCCAATAAATAGTTTTGCAGATGATAGTACTCTGCACAAGTCGTTCGAGCCCCTTCCTTCAAAAGGTAAAATGCACGAACGAATTAATCCTGCCCGGAGAGACGCTGCCATAAACGTGAACAAAGACCTGAATAAAGTCGCCGACTGGGGTGACCAAAACCTTGTCAATTTCAACTCCACCAAAACACAGCTGTTGATTGTTTCCAGATTAAAGACCGAGTTCCCCAAAGATATTTTATTTAGTATGTGTGATGAACCAATAGGTGAATGTAAAAACATTCGTTTATTGGGTGTCACAGTTTCAAATGACCTACTCTGGAACGATCATGTAATGGCGATGGCAAAAAGCGCGTCTAAAAAACTCGGCCTCCTAAATAGATGCAAAAAATTTTTCACTCCATACCAATTGCTCCATGTTTATAAGTCCTATATTCGTCCCTGTATGGAGTACTGCTGTCAAGTTTGGGGTGCTGCCTCTGTTTCCATCTTGGCCCTCTTGGACTCTGTTCAAAAGCGAGCTATACGAATTGTAGGTGATCGAACTTTGACATCACAACTTGATTCCCTACAACATCGTCGCACTGTTGCTGACCTCGTTGTTTTTTACAAATATCGTCATCAGCAGTGCTCAGATGAAATCAGCGGCATCATGCCTCAAACTTATTCTTACCCCCGTTCCACTCGGCAATCGGCTGCCGCAACCAGTGAAACGGTAAAGATCCCGCGCTGTCATACTGGCAGATCGCATAGAGACTTCTTTGTCCGAACTGCGTACAAATGGAATAGTTTGCCGGAACACTTAGTCTCAGGTGGCTTCAACCCACAGATGTTTAAAAAAAGCGTTAATCTACACCTCAGAACGCCAGTTGTTGTGGGACCCAGGTCTAGACCTAGGTCTTAAAAGGTATTTATGTGTTGTTGTGACACATTTTCTAAACCCTATTACACAACACATTTTATTAAAAAAAAAAAAAATAAAAAATAATTTTTCTTTTTTTTTTAGTATAAAAAATATATTAGCATAAAAAATAAATTATGATGGTAGAGAGTTGTACTAAAATTTGTGGTTTTGCATTTTTTTTTTTTTAAACGGCGTTCATGCTCCATGTAGGAGCGTTGCCAGGTTAATCAGCTTTGAATATTCACCACGGTCATTCGCAACAGCGACATAATTACCATGGCAGCCGATTTTTTTAAGGTCGTTTATTACGTCAGTCTCCCATTGTAGTCGTGGTCTACCTCGCGGTCTACCACTCCCTGGGGTACTAACGTACATTTTTCTAATCATTCCAGACTGTGAATCGGCTCGTAGAACATGCCCAAACCAGGCAATCCTATTAGAACGGATACAACCTATTATATCAGGACCCTCAAGAAGGTCTCTGATCTCAAAGTTATACCGGGTTCTATACTCCCCATCGTCTGTCTTAAGTGGACCAAATATGTAGCGTAGGATCTTACGCTCAAATACAGATAAATGCGATTCGTCATTTTGTGTAAGGGTCCAAGTTTGTGACCCATACATCACAACCGGTCTAATCAATGTCTTGTATAACTTGAGCTTGGTGTTAGTTGATACATACGGTGATCCAAGGAGAGGTTTAATTGAGTAGAAAGTTCGATTACCTGCAGCGATTCGAGCTTTAATATCTGTAAGTATGCTGTTGTTTGAGTCAAGCAATGATCCCAAATATTTAAAAGATTCAACTCCCTCAATTCGTTCATCGCCGCACATCAAATCTTTCTTCTCAGCCTCTCTTGAAACATTCATATGTTTGGTTTTATTGTAGTTAATTTGCAGACCAATTTTCCTAGCACCACTCTCAAGCGACTTGAGAGTCTCACTCATAACAGCTTCACTTCGGCCGAGGATGACAACATCATCAGCGTAAGCAATCATCTGTACTGAGTTTATTGACAAGATATTGTTATTAGTCGGTAGTTTCTTTTGACGGTACACATATTCCAAGGCTAGATTAAAAAGTATAGGAGAGATAGCATCACCTTGTCTTAAACCGGGGTCGACTTTAAAAAACTTTGATATTTCGTTCTCTACTCGTACACAGCATTGAGAGTTCTGTACTGTCATTTTGCATAGTGATACCAGTTTACCAGGAATTCCCATCGACACCAGAGCAGACCATAGAGTCTCTCGTTCGAGAGAGTCGTAGGCCTGCCTGAAATCAATGAAAAGTTGGTGCACAGGTATGTTGAACTCTCGACACTTTTCCAAAATCATCCTTATCGAGAAAAGTGCATCGGTGGTACCTCGGCCCCGCCGGAAACCACACTGATATTCTCCAAACAGTTGTTCAGCAAAAGGATTGAATTTGGATAGCAAAATGTAGGAAAAGATCTTATATGCTGTGCAGAGGAGAGCGATTCCTCTGTAGTTTGCACATTGTAGGCGATTACCTTTTTTATGGATTGGTATCAGCATAGCTGTGTTCCAGTCCTGTGGCATGGTTTCAGTCCGCCAGATCATTTGAACAAGTTCAAACAATCTTAAGGATAGAGTTTCGCCACCATGTACAATCATTTCGGATGTTATATCGTCGATACCAGGTGCTTTATTGCATTTTAGTTTTGACAGCGCCGCATCGAATTCCTCTTTGGTGGGTTCGTCTACATGTACCTTTGACGCACGAATAAGCTTTGCTCGTCGCCCGACTTGTTGCTGGTCACTTAAGTTGAGAAGATTCTCAAAATAAGCGGCCCAAGTATCTAAAATATTTTTAAGGTCTACTTGTAGCTCCCCATCTTCATTTTGAATAGCAGTTGATCTAGTTTGAGGGCCCTTCTTTAAGGTTTTAACCTGTTGAAAGAAGTTACGCGATTGATGTTCCTTATTGAAGCTTTCAATCTCCTCACACTGTCTCTTCCACCATTCTCTCTTCGCTCGTCTACATAGCTTTGTAACGGCTTGTCCTGCCAGTTTGTAGTTTTCCTTCGTGGACCTGGTGTTGCGTCCTTGTAGACACTTCAAATAGCAATCTCTTTTGTATTGAATAGCGTCAAGGCATGCTTGATCCATCCATGGCTTCTGGGAGTGGTTCTGTGGTCGTCCAAGTATTCCCTCAGCAGCGCTTAAAACAGCATCTTTGAGCAAATACCATGACTTATCGACGACTCCATTAATGGTTTCTGATTTCTCCAATGTTTCGGCAATATGGATTTGATATCTCTCTTCTGTTTCAGCATTCTTTAATGATGAGATGTTAAAACGTTTCCGTTGATTGAATTTTGGAATGCCTGGATTTGGGAAGTGGAACCTTATCGTTGCACATACAAGGAAGTGATCACTTCCGATGTATGCACCTCTAAAGGATCGCACATCCAGAACGCTCGAAAAGAAACCTGCTGTTACTAGAACGTGATCAATTTGATTTCGAGTGTTTCCATTCGGTGAGACCCAAGTCTGTTTATGAATCGATCGATGCGGAAAGAACGTACTGGCAATTCTCAAATTATTTGATAATGCAAACTCAGTCATTCTCTCACCATTATCATTCGAATTCAAATGCAGGCTGTTGGGACCCACCACATTTCCATAAGAGATATCTCTTCCAACCTGTCCATTAAAGTCACCAAGAACCATAATGAAGTCGCGTGTTGGTGTTTGTTTCATAACCTCTTCCAGTGCTATGTAGAAATTATCCTTCTCGTCAACGGTCTTAGCTTCAGTTGGTGCATGCACGGCAATAAGAGAAATATTGTTATATGTACCACGTACACGTAGGTAGCAGATCCTCTCACTGACCGGGATGAATTTCATCACGGCTTCTTGTATGCGTGCACCAACAAGAAAGCCAGTACCAAATTCTCTTCGGGAAGGATGACCACTACAATATAGAGAGTGACTATCCAAATCTTGTTTTCCGATTATCGGCTGTCTAATTTCTTGTAGAGCAATAATATCCATCCTATACCTCTCAGCCTCTGTTTCCAGACTTATAAGAGCATCAGGAGCGCTCAGGCTGCGCACGTTCCACGTTCCGATTCGGTAGTCTGGTCCTTTTTCACGTCCAGGTAAAATTGTGTTTTTTTGTCCGGGTCTGTTATTCTTTTTCTGATAACCAAATTTAACATATTAGTTTTTTTCCGGGGTTAGGGTGTTAACCTTAGGCCCAACCCAAATTGTCGTGAATGGGTCCGTTCTGCATATTAAGGTCACCAGAAACAACCTTTTTACACGTTTATATAGCGAGCCGCTTGATTCAAGACAGACGCCCGCTCCAAGCCGCCCCTGACATGGAGAACAGACGCTTGAGTCACATTGGTCGTAAGGCGCCAATTCGTCGTGATGTAGCGTCATTGACGGTTTTGCATTAGAATTAGTTTTAATGCAACATTTTGAATAACAATTTTTAGGTTGTGGGTAAGCTGGGTACTTCTGGGTAAGCAAAGCATTTAGAGAGAATTATTTGTTTTTGTTAAAGAGATTTTTTGTAATTAATTTCAAAAAGATTGCGACATATATTTATTTAGGAATTTAAAACATTTACGTTTTAGGCCAAGCTTCAACTGACTAAATGTGGTAATTTCGGGTTATTAACACCTAAAATTGGTCGGCTATCCTATCAAATTACTACTTTAACGAAATTTTTTCTGTAATGTATGAGTTAACTACTTACTAGGATTCGTTACTAGTGCCGGGAAAAATATCGATACATTTCGATATTTATTGAAATATCGAACAACGATATCGGAATGATAAAGTATCGATAAATCGATATATCAATATATCAATAAATCGATATATTTTGATAGATCTATATATTGATTTTATCAATATCTTTTTGATATTGATATTTTCGGTTTGTTTTATTTTAAAAAGGAATTGGTTAGCAAATAAAAAAGTCCAAGCGGCACGTATATCCGCTAGAAATAGGTCGATTTCGAGATCCCACAGTTTTGTGTACCAGTAGAATCTGATGTATCAGTATCTAATTACAAACAAATATCGAACAAATTAAAAAAAAATTAGCTACATATAAGTTTTGCTTATATGTAGCTAATCTATCCAATTTTGCAACAAACAAATATCAAAGTTACCACAGAACATATGTGTGACAATTTATGACACAAACCTGCTCTATATCATATGTCGTGCAATTACTGCAAAATATGAAAATAGTTTATTTCTAAGAAAAAATAATTAATTAATTAATTATTAATTTATTCTATTCAAATCTTTTTATTTTTTTTTTCACTGACTGTTATAAGGTTCTTGGAAATTGTAGTTGGGGATTGTTGCAATCTTTTTTGTTGAAGCCAACAAGTCAAAAATCTCTTACTGCAGAGGTTTATATGTATAAGAAACGGATAAAAATGTTACAACAGATTCTAAATTTATGAAGTTTTTAAAAATATTAGTATCCAAACGGCCGTTATAATGGATTTAAAAAACCAATTTTTTTCTAGTATAAAGCCTCTAGTTCCTTAACAATGTGTCAAATTTGTCTGATTTACGAACTTGTTCAAAACATTAATAAAACACACATTTTTAAGAAAGGCTTTTTGATCTGGCTCTACAAATGCGTCCGTGAGAGTGCTGGTTGATTCAAACGCATTTTGCGTTTTACAAGCTTTTTTGTTGGAGCCGCTCACTCAGAATCCTCCAACTGCAGAAGTTCCTTTTTGAAAGAAATTAATTAAAAAGGTTTCAAAAATTCTAAATTTATGAAGTTCTTAAAAATATTAATATCCAAACAGCCGTTACACTGGATCTAAAAAACAGAATTTTTTTCAAGTATAAAGCCTCTAGTTTCTTAACCATGTGTCGGATTTGGCTGATTTACAAACTTGTCCAAGATATTAATAAAATACACATTTCTAAAAAAGGTTTCTTATCTGACTTTACAAATGCGACCATGAGAGTGCCGGTTGTTTCAAAAAAAAATTTTTTGTTGCAAACTTTTTTGTTGGAGCCGCTTACTCAGGAACCTCTAGCTGCAGAGGTATAATTTAAAAACAAATTGATAAAAAAGGTTCTAAACATTTTAAATTTGTAAATCTTTTAAAATATTAGTATCCAAACGCCGTTTTAACGGTTTAAAAAATCAATTTTTTTTATAAAAACGCCTCTAGTTTCTTAACCACGTGTCGGATTATACTGATTCACGAATTTGTCTAAGATAATAATAGAACACACATATACAGAAGTTCTATTTGATCTACCTCAACAAATACGACCGTGAGTCTGCCTACCGGTCGTTTTCGTTATATCTCATATCGTTTATATATATATGAGTTTTTTTTTCATATATGTACCACTTTTGTGCGTGGGGTCAACGGATCTTTATAATTTAGTATGTTGTTTGGTTACATAAAAGAAGGTTCTCCTGAAAATTTCAGATCTCTAGGTGCCTTTGGGCCCAAAATAAGGCCCCTTAAAGGTCTAAAAATAGTTGTTTTTACGTATTTTTGTCTATATTTTAAATCATCGTAGCTCAGTGCCCCGAGTTTATATTTTGATCCCAAGGGTCGCAACACCTCCGGTTACGGGGTTTCGTTGAAATAGACCATGTTGCAGAGAAAAATCGAAAAATTGTCGTTTTTTAAATGAACGTAGGAGATGACTGAATTGACGTATTGACCTCTGCGATCTTATTTAAAAGGTATTTTTATTACTTGTTTAAAATGCATAGATTTAAGATCAGTTGGAAAACGACGGAGATACATCCGTTGAAAGATGGCTTAATTTCGAAAAATAGCGTTTTTGCGAGATTTTGATAGGCCGTAACTTCGTTCTAATAGAATAAATCTCTTTGAAATTTTTTGTGAAAGTAGTCAAATATATATAGTTTAAAGCCCTGTAAATTAGGTTCTTGTTTCTTGCTTCTATAGCCGAGAACAAGGCTCTAGAAATCGTGGAATTTTCCTTATCAGTACATTGAAAGTTTATTGTTCATTCACACAATGAACGACAATGATAAAAAAACTTTGAGATCACTTTTTGATGGATCTGGGTTATATCTTTAAAATGAGCTTTTCTAAAAATCCTTATATGCTTTAGGAACGTTTTTTTTTTTTTTTTTTTTCTTTATCTCCATTTAGGAGCATAGGGCGTCTACTAGACTGGACCATCTATCTCTGTTGGGGGCAATCGCTTTCAGTTCACCCCATGTCTTGCCAATTTGTTTTGCTTCAGCTAGCACCGTTTTCTTCCATGTCATGGGTGGTCTTCCAACTCTCCTTTTACCTTGTGGATTCCACTCTAGGGACATCCTTGTTATATTTTCGACTGATTTTCTCAGTGTATGTCCTATCCATCTCCATTTTCTTTGTTTTATCTCGGTCTCAATGTCTAACTGCTCTGTCTGCCGTAGAAGTTCCTGGTTACTGATGGTGTTTGGCCAGAAGCATTTGATCAGTCTTCTCAGCCATTTGTTCACAAACACCTGTAGTTTATTTGTGATCTTTCTTGTTTGTTTCCACGTTTCACACCCATACAGCAGTACTGACTTGACACATGCATTGAACATTCGTAGCTTTGTCTTTCTTGACAGGACGGATGCATTCCAGATCTTGTGAAGCATATTGAACGTATTTCTGGCTTTGTTAATACGCTGACTGATATCTTCTTCAGTCCCGCCTGTTTTTGCTACAGTACAACCAAGGTACACAAATTTGTCAACTTCGTCAACTTGAGTGTTGTTGTGTTATCGTTTTGGTGTTCAATCTCATAGCCTTTGTTTTTCTGATATTAATGTTGAGACCAACTTCATGTGCAAGGGTTGAAAGCTTCTGTATTTTCTGCTGCATGTCCGTATGTGTGTGTAAGTAGACAGATGTCATCTGCGTAGTCTAGATCATTGAGCCGTCTTGTTGTATTCCATTGGATTCCATTTGGACTTGCATCATCGAGCTTTCTCATGATACTATCTAGTACTATTAGGAATAGTAGCGGGGATAGTACACAGCCTTGTCTCACTCCTCGGTGGTTGTAGTATTCATCACTTTGCTGTCCTTTGTATTGTATTCTGTTTCCAGCATCCCGATACATTTCTTTGATTAGATCAACTATTTTCTTCGGGACGCCCATTTCACAAAGTGTCTTCCATATCGCGCTTCTGTTGATTGAGTCGAAGGCGCGTTCGAAGTCCACGAAGAGGAGATACAATGGTGAATTCCATTCATTTGATTGCTCAATGATGATACGGATTGTGTTAATATGATCGGTACAGCTTCTTCCTGGTCTAAAGCCGGCTTGTTCATTTCTTAGTTTCGTGTTAATTGATGGAGATATTCTTTCGAGAATGATCATCGCTAGTATTTTCATTATTGTGTTGAGCAGAGATATACCTCTCCAATTTTTGCATTCTCTTAGATCACCTTTCTTTGGGATTGTTATGGTTAAACCTTCTTTCCATTTGGTTGGTATTTTACCTTCGTTCCATACAGCAGCTAATAGTGGTGTTAACTTCCCGTTCCGTTGGTGGATGGGTGCTGATAGTTTCGTTATAGTTGTCATCCGGAGACTGCAAATTATCTTCATGTTGGTGGCAGTTGTCTTCGAAGTATTCTTTCCATCTATTTAGCTGTTGTTCATGTGTTGTGAGGGTTTGACTAGATTTATCCTTTATTGGTGGAGTGTTTGTATATTTGTTTGTGACCTTTCTCACGTATTTGTGTAGTGTGCGCATATTTCTATTAGCTGCTGCTGTTTTCGCAGTCTTGAGAATGCTCTCTGTATATCTTCTGCGATCATTCCTTGCCATCTTTTTAACTTATTTTGCTGTACTTTCATATTTGTTGCGGATCTTTGTTGTGTTCTGGTGACACAACTGCAACTTGAGCTGTAGACGCTCTTCAATTTTCTTCCATGTATCATCGCTAATCCATGGTTTCCGTGATTTGTCTTGGTATCCTAGCACATCTGTAGCTGTAGTTATTTGTATTTTTGTCGCTCAACCTGTTGATGTTAAATTTCCTCTGACATGGCTTGTTGTGTTTTACAGCGGCTGGTTTAATTTTGAATGTTGCAATTACCAGTTGGTGGTCGCTGTGTATGTCTGCTCCTCGCTTTGCTCTGACGTCTTGTAGTGAGGATAGAAACTTCTTATTCACCAGTGCGTGATCAATTTGATTCTTGGTTCTTCCATTTGGTGATGTCCAAGTGTATTTATGTATGTTCTTGTGTGGGAACTTGCTGCCTCCTATGAATAGTTGATGTGACACAACAATCGATGAGCCTGTCTCCATTATTGTTACGTGTTGATTCTAGTGCATGTTTACCCATGATTGATTCCATTCCGGTGTTGTTGGTTCCAATTTTGGCATTGAAATCACCTTGTATTATTTTGATGTCATTTCGGTGTGCACTAGCCAGCGTTGCTTGGAGCTGTTCGTAGAATTCATCTTTTGTCGCATCATCAGCTTCTTCGGTAGGTGCATAGCACTGTATGATCGTTGTATTTTTAATTTTCGATTGGAACCTTGCTGTTATTATTCTGCTACTGATTGGTTTCCATTCGAGAAGTGCTTTCTTTGCGTTAGGTGTTGTTAATATTGCTACGCCTTGTTCATGTGTGTTGGATTTACCAGAGAACATCATGTAATTTCCTGTAGTTGTTATTAACTCTCCGCTGTTTTTCCATCTTACTTCACTGAGTCCTAGTATCTCGATGTTATATTCTTTCATTACTTTCTCAACTTGTGCTAACCGCGATGCTTCTATCAGAGTTCTGACATTCCAGTTTCCTACTCGTGTCCGGGTACGATACCTAAGGGTCGATATTTGATTATTCCGGTTTGTTTTACTTTGTTTCTTTCTAGTATTCGTTTCTTTAATCATTTGAATTTCGGATTCACCTTTCGGATTAACGGGTGATTGGGCCATCGAATCCTAGCCAGTTTCCAGGGCTGCTGGATAAGATATACTGGCATACCGTGGGCGAGATATTCCTGCTTCAATGTGATTCAATCATATTTCCATATTTTTCTGGGAAGTTCCCAAGCGGTCACCCGTTTAAGTTCGCACCCTTCCCAGTGTTGCTTAGCTTCCTTGTAAGTGATGTTGTTGACTTATCCACTTCTCCATCTCGCCCACGCTTTAGGAACGTAGCTATATCAATTTAAAAAATTCACCGAATGCAAAGTATGGGTTTTTCGAGTGCCATAATTTGTTTTTATATGCAATTTTCGGACACCTTAAGAGCGTAATAAAATAGCCATAAAATTTGATCTTTGTAATATAATACTACGGCACTTTGGAAAAGGTTTTTAAAATAATGGGTGGAATATTGTCCATTCCTGATGCTTTGTTGATTTTTAACCCCTTTAAAAGTTTAGCGACTATTTTGGGTTTGAAGTGAAGTTCATTCATATTAACTCCTGAAGACTGGATTTGGGTTATTTTTTTAGGAGTTTCCAAAACAGTGGAGTTCACAGCAAAGCGTTCAGCGAACAAGTTAGCTTTTCTTGCGGGATCATTGACAATTAAATCACCATCAATAATGGGGGGAATAGAAAATTTCGTACCAGAATTTAAAGAATTAATGGCACTGTAGAAACTCTTGTCAGAAACAGACATAGACGTAAGTTTTGAGGCTTTCGCTCTGTCAATTTCGGACTTTTCGTTTGAGATAATCTGATTGGATATTTTGTTATTTTGTTGACCTTAAGATATTGGGATCGATTAGTGGGAGTTTTGTTATGAATCCAAATATTAAATGATCTACGTTTGTTTCTCAGTGCCATTTTGGCAGCTTTCGAATACAAGTATTTTTGTTTGGATTTTACTATGGAGAAAGGGACAAATTTATTGATAGCAAATTAGATGGTTTCTGTAAAGTTTTGAGCAGAAACATTTACATTGTCAGTGTAAAAACAATGACGGTCGAAAGGGAAACCATGGAAAAAATTTTGAAGACCACTCTTATCCATTCTTGAGTAGTGAAATATTTTACGGGGTTTGGGAGCTGTAGTCTTAAGTGAGTGAGTTTTGATAACTGATGAGATTAAATAATGATCAGAATTTCCAATACTACCTTTCGCGACATCGTCACTCGTAATATCTGGCATTGTGGTAAGATAGAGATCTAAAAGAAAACTATTATCACCGCCATTACGGGGAGTAAAATAGGGGAGTATTACGGGAGTAAAATTACACTCCCCATTACGGGGAGTAAAAAAATTTCTGAGAATATCTGATGCTATGCGAAAACAGATTGTAAATTGTTACACGAACGACGAACACGTGTATATTTTCCCGAGAAAAAGGGATTACATCACTACCTATAACGAGAGTGGAAGAAAAATTTATGTACAACAAAAGTTATTATTATATACAATCCATTTGAAATTTAAAAATGAATATGCAGGAAATGAAGCATTGCCTTCATTTTCATATTTTTATTCTCTAAAACCAGTGGAATGCGTACATGCGAGTGATCCAGGAAACGACAATATGTGTGTATGTGCTCAGTATCAAAACATAAAATTGAAAATTGTCGCTTTGTCAAGAAAACTCAATTATAGAGATTTGATGATGGGAGTGGTTTGCAATATCGATAATGAAGATTGCATGATTAAAAAATGTCCAGATTGTCCAAGAGAATTTGGAGTGAACGAGAAATTTAAAGACATTGTAGAAGAGCTTGATATCGAGTTGAGAGAAGGAAAAGTTAAGTATAGTAAGTGGATAGATGAAAGTAGTGCAGCTGCTCTTGAAAAATTGGAAGAAGAATCGGATATTTTGATTACAGAAGTATGTACAGACATGAGTAATTTAATAGAACATCAATTTGTGGTAGACTCTCAAAAATATTATTTAAATTATTGCAAAAATAATTTGGAAAATGATAGTAATGATACAAAAAGGATGTATAGTTGCCTGTTTATTATTATAGTAGAAAGCCTGAACAGAGTTTTGAACAACAAAAGAATAATTTTCGGAAAAATCCATTAGAATTAGGATTTTTCCGAAAATTATTCTTTTGTTGTTCAAAACTCTGTTCAGGCTTTCTACTATAATAATAAACAGGCAACTATACATCCTTTTTGTATGTACTTTAAGCGAGAAGAAACTGACGAACTACAAAATGTAAACTTTTGTGTAATTAGTGATACCAAAGATCACTTTGCTTACACAGTAAATGCATTCACATCAGAATTAATGGCTTTAATAAAAAAAGAGTACTCTTGGATAACGAGAATTATATATGTTTCAGATGGAGCACCTACGCAATATAAAAATAAGTAAGAAAAATTGTAATGAAAAAATTAAAAAAAGTGATAATTAACAATTTTATAAGTTTAACTATATCTTTTTTTTAGGGATCGTTTTGCTAATATTCTTTTCCATGAGAAAGATTTCGACATCGCAGTGCAATCTTATAATTTCTTTGCCACAAGCCACGGTAAATCACCATGTCATGCTTTGAGGGGGACTGTCAAAAGAATGGCAGTGAAACATTGCATAAGATCTCCTCCTCAAAATCAAATAAGAAACGCGCGTGAAATGTATGAATACGCAGTCGAGAATATTCAGAATATCAGGTGATATAAATAATTAATGAACATATTTTAGATAGTGAAATGCATTCAAAAAGAATTAACACGATTTCTTATTTTTGCAGGGCATTATCGGTATACCAAGTGAAGTTGTGAAAAGATTTGAAAAAAAATTAAAGAAGCGCTTTGCTTCCGCGAAACCACTTCCTGATACTCAAATGAACCATTGTTATATACCTTTTGAAGAAAATTCAATTTAATTGAAAATAACTTCTTTTTCAATTTAAGAAAAATTAATAAAATTGAAATTAAACGAATAATGAAATAATAAAATCAATAGTTACACAACGAATTCCAACTTTTTTTACGCTTCCAATTGTATTTTTGAGCTTGGATTTTAAAAAAAACATAAAATTTTGCGTCGAAATGGGTATCTATGAACTTTTTCTAAGGTCGATAACCTGGGAAAAAATGGCATTCAAAGTTTGATCGTTAATGGGTTAATTTTCTATCGAATGATAATAATAAAAAAATATTACTTAGCTTCATTTTTAGTGTTCCTAGAGAGTCTCTTAATACGTTAAATATTATAGTTTTAAGTTTTTTCCATACAAATGTTTCAAAAATTCGAATAATTATTGTTAATTAATAAGTTATTGTGCAAAAAAAGAGATTAAATTGCCTCGCATTTTGCTTATGTAAAAATATCTGATTTCTAGAGCCTCGTTCTCGGCTATACAGACAAGAACCAAGAACCTAATTTATAGGACTTTAAATTATATATTTTACTACTTTCACAAAAAATTTCAAAGAGATTCATTTTATTAGAACGAAGTTACGGCCTATCAAAATCCCGCAAAAACGCTATTTTTCGAAATTAAACCATCTCTCAACGGCTGTGTCTCCGTCGTTTTTCAACCGATCTTAAATCTAAGCCCAGCACTTTAAACAAGTAATAAAAATACCTTTTAACTGAGATCGCAAAGGTTGATACGTCAATTCAGTCGTCTCCTACGTTCGTTGAAAAACCGACAATTTTTCGATTTTTCTCTGCAACATGGTCTATTTCAACGCAAGCCCGTAACCGGAGGTGTGGATATGGAGCTATTCAAATTTTTTCATAAAAAGTACATATTATGACCTAAAGAATGCGATCCACTAGATCAAAAAATATGGTCGGAGCACTGAGCTACGAAGGTTTAAAAAAACGTCTATTTTTAGACCTTTAAGGGGTCTTATTTTGGGCCCAAAGGCACCTAGAGATCTGAAATTTTCAGAAAAACTTTCTTTTATGTATTCAAACAACATACTACATTTTCATAAAGATCCGTTGACCCCCCGCACAAAAGTGGTACATATATAAAAAATGCTCATATACAAATTCCGAGATGAGGCACATTACAATAGTAGATTTTTATATGAAATCTACCTAAAATATGTGAGTTCAATATTGTTATTTTGGTGGTTTGCTACCTTACAGCATAGGTAGATGATTATTGGTTAAAGGTTATCGTAGTATAAGATACTCGTAATACAAACATAATCGTAATACGAAGATTTTAAGAATGAAACATCTGTAGCAGCCAAAAATGAATGTTATGTAACTATAGGTACCTACAAATTAGTGGAAAGAAGTTAAGATTAGATTTGGACACCTAATATCAACGATCCACACTTCCTTATCGAGAAAAGGGAATCGGCGGTACCCCGGTTTTGCCAGGAACCACACTGATATTCGCCAGACATTTGTTCAGTAAGCTGTTTGAACTCGAAACATTTCCATAAGAGATATCTCTACCCATTTAAATTTGTTTAGTTTAAACCTAAAATTTTTATATGTGTTAGTGTGTTTTTTTTTCAAAACAAAATATGTATTTATGATTATAAGTCACTAGAACTGAATGTATCCAATAGAATAGAATGACAAATTGCTTTGAAAAGCGAAAGATCCGTTACAAACATTTATCTCAATACGAAAAAATATTTATATTTACCAAAAAATAGTAGTACACAAATTACTTACAAATCGCTGAAAAAACAATATCATCTGGAACACAATTGTATGAAGTCAAATCAATTGTTCTGACATATCTCAAATTAGCTAGATCCAACTTATATAATCCTCTTTGATTTTTATGCGTAACATATCCATATTTAAAATTATACTCAGACAGTTCTAGTTCAGATGAAGGTATAAATATATTTTGAATTAAATCAAATTGTCCATTAACCGGTTCTGGATGAACTGTATAATGCTTATGTTTCAATTTTGCATCACGTATTAAAAGAAATACCACTAAAGAAATACCCCAAATCCAGTCTTCAGGAGTTAATATGAATGAACTTCACTTCAAACCCAAAATAGTCGCTAAACTTTTAAAGGGGTTAAACATCAACAAAGCATCAGGAATGGACAATATTCCACCCATTATTTTAAAAACCTTTTCCAAAGAACTTGCACCAACTTTAACTAAAATATTCTACCAATCCTACAAATCTGGTATATTTCCCTCGTGCTGGAAGTTGGCAAATGTCCAGCCCGTCCTCAAAAAGGGACCAAGATTCGATATCTCAAATTATAGGCCAATAGCTTTACTATCGGTCCTATCCAAAGTCTATGAGCATTATATTAATACACATATTTCAAAATTTCTGGAAGAAAATCATTTAATATCCGACAGCCAATACGGTTTTCGAAACAAAAGATCAACTACCGATCTATTAAACTATGTAGCGCATTGTTGGAACAGCATACTTGATAAAGGTGGTGAAACATACGTTATCGCTTTAGACATCTCCAAGGCATTCGATCGAGTCTGGCATGCCAACTTAATCAACAAGCTCGTTGCGTACGGTTTTCATCCCAATGTTGTGAAGCTGATTCAAAATTTTCTATCCGACCGATACATTTCGGTAACCTTAGACGGATATTCTTCTGAGTCTAAACTAATTAACGCTGGTGTACCCCAAGGCTCAGTATTGTCCCCAACCCTATTTTTGATTTATATCAACGAATTGTTGAAAATCACCAGCAACCCAATAAATAGTTTTGCAGATGATAGTACTCTGCACAAGTCGTTCGAGCCCCTTCCTTCAAAAGGTAAAATGCACGAACGAATTAATCCTGCCCGGAGAGACGCTGCCATAAACGTGAACAAAGACCTGAATAAAGTCGCCGACTGGGGTGACCAAAACCTTGTCAATTTCAACTCCACCAAAACACAGCTGTTGATTGTTTCCAGATTAAAGACCGAGTTCCCCAAAGATATTTTATTTAGTATGTGTGATGAACCAATAGGTGAATGTAAAAACATTCGTTTATTGGGTGTCACAGTTTCAAATGACCTACTCTGGAACGATCATGTAATGGCGATGGCAAAAAGCGCGTCTAAAAAACTCGGCCTCCTAAATAGATGCAAAAAATTTTTCACTCCATACCAATTGCTCCATGTTTATAAGTCCTATATTCGTCCCTGTATGGAGTACTGCTGTCAAGTTTGGGGTGCTGCCTCTGTTTCCATCTTGGCCCTCTTGGACTCTGTTCAAAAGCGAGCTATACGAATTGTAGGTGATCGAACTTTGACATCACAACTTGATTCCCTACAACATCGTCGCACTGTTGCTGACCTCGTTGTTTTTTACAAATATCGTCATCAGCAGTGCTCAGATGAAATCAGCGGCATCATGCCTCAAACTTATTCTTACCCCCGTTCCACTCGGCAATCGGCTGCCGCAACCAGTGAAACGGTAAAGATCCCGCGCTGTCATACTGGCAGATCGCATAGAGACTTCTTTGTCCGAACTGCGTACAAATGGAATAGTTTGCCGGAACACTTAGTCTCAGGTGGCTTCAACCCACAGATGTTTAAAAAAAGCGTTAATCTACACCTCAGAACGCCAGTTGTTGTGGGACCCAGGTCTAGACCTAGGTCTTAAAAGGTATTTATGTGTTGTTGTGACACATTTTCTAAACCCTATTACACAACACATTTTATTAAAAAAAAAAAAAATAAAAAATAATTTTTCTTTTTTTTTTAGTATAAAAAATATATTAGCATAAAAAATAAATTATGATGGTAGAGAGTTGTACTAAAATTTGTGGTTTTGCATTTTTTTTTTTTTAAACGGCGTTCATGCTCCATGTAGGAGCGTTGCCAGGTTAATCAGCTTTGAATATTCACCACGGTCATTCGCAACAGCGACATAATTACCATGGCAGCCGATTTTTTTAAGGTCGTTTATTACGTCAGTCTCCCATTGTAGTCGTGGTCTACCTCGCGGTCTACCACTCCCTGGGGTACTAACGTACATTTTTCTAATCATTCCAGACTGTGAATCGGCTCGTAGAACATGCCCAAACCAGGCAATCCTATTAGAACGGATACAACCTATTATATCAGGACCCTCAAGAAGGTCTCTGATCTCAAAGTTATACCGGGTTCTATACTCCCCATCGTCTGTCTTAAGTGGACCAAATATGTAGCGTAGGATCTTACGCTCAAATACAGATAAATGCGATTCGTCATTTTGTGTAAGGGTCCAAGTTTGTGACCCATACATCACAACCGGTCTAATCAATGTCTTGTATAACTTGAGCTTGGTGTTAGTTGATACATACGGTGATCCAAGGAGAGGTTTAATTGAGTAGAAAGTTCGATTACCTGCAGCGATTCGAGCTTTAATATCTGTAAGTATGCTGTTGTTTGAGTCAAGCAATGATCCCAAATATTTAAAAGATTCAACTCCCTCAATTCGTTCATCGCCGCACATCAAATCTTTCTTCTCAGCCTCTCTTGAAACATTCATATGTTTGGTTTTATTGTAGTTAATTTGCAGACCAATTTTCCTAGCACCACTCTCAAGCGACTTGAGAGTCTCACTCATAACAGCTTCACTTCGGCCGAGGATGACAACATCATCAGCGTAAGCAATCATCTGTACTGAGTTTATTGACAAGATATTGTTATTAGTCGGTAGTTTCTTTTGACGGTACACATATTCCAAGGCTAGATTAAAAAGTATAGGAGAGATAGCATCACCTTGTCTTAAACCGGGGTCGACTTTAAAAAACTTTGATATTTCGTTCTCTACTCGTACACAGCATTGAGAGTTCTGTACTGTCATTTTGCATAGTGATACCAGTTTACCAGGAATTCCCATCGACACCAGAGCAGACCATAGAGTCTCTCGTTCGAGAGAGTCGTAGGCCTGCCTGAAATCAATGAAAAGTTGGTGCACAGGTATGTTGAACTCTCGACACTTTTCCAAAATCATCCTTATCGAGAAAAGTGCATCGGTGGTACCTCGGCCCCGCCGGAAACCACACTGATATTCTCCAAACAGTTGTTCAGCAAAAGGATTGAATTTGGATAGCAAAATGTAGGAAAAGATCTTATATGCTGTGCAGAGGAGAGCGATTCCTCTGTAGTTTGCACATTGTAGGCGATTACCTTTTTTATGGATTGGTATCAGCATAGCTGTGTTCCAGTCCTGTGGCATGGTTTCAGTCCGCCAGATCATTTGAACAAGTTCAAACAATCTTAAGGATAGAGTTTCGCCACCATGTACAATCATTTCGGATGTTATATCGTCGATACCAGGTGCTTTATTGCATTTTAGTTTTGACAGCGCCGCATCGAATTCCTCTTTGGTGGGTTCGTCTACATGTACCTTTGACGCACGAATAAGCTTTGCTCGTCGCCCGACTTGTTGCTGGTCACTTAAGTTGAGAAGATTCTCAAAATAAGCGGCCCAAGTATCTAAAATATTTTTAAGGTCTACTTGTAGCTCCCCATCTTCATTTTGAATAGCAGTTGATCTAGTTTGAGGGCCCTTCTTTAAGGTTTTAACCTGTTGAAAGAAGTTACGCGATTGATGTTCCTTATTGAAGCTTTCAATCTCCTCACACTGTCTCTTCCACCATTCTCTCTTCGCTCGTCTACATAGCTTTGTAACGGCTTGTCCTGCCAGTTTATAGTTTTCCTTCGTGGACCTGGTGTTGCGTCCTTGTAGACACTTCAAATAGCAATCTCTTTTGTATTGAATAGCGTCAAGGCATGCTTGATCCATCCATGGCTTCTGGGAGTGGTTCTGTGGTCGTCCAAGTATTCCCTCAGCAGCGCTTAAAACAGCATCTTTGAGCAAATACCATGACTTATCGACGACTCCATTAATGGTTTCTGATTTCTCCAATGTTTCGGCAATATGGATTTGATATCTCTCTTCTGTTTCAGCATTCTTTAATGATGAGATGTTAAAACGTTTCCGTTGATTGAATTTTGGAATGCCTGGATTTGGGAAGTGGAACCTTATCGTTGCACATACAAGGAAGTGATCACTTCCGATGTATGCACCTCTAAAGGATCGCACATCCAGAACGCTCGAAAAGAAACCTGCTGTTACTAGAACGTGATCAATTTGATTTCGAGTGTTTCCATTCGGTGAGACCCAAGTCTGTTTATGAATCGATCGATGCGGAAAGAACGTACTGGCAATTCTCAAATTATTTGATAATGCAAACTCAGTCATTCTCTCACCATTATCATTCGAATTCAAATGCAGGCTGTTGGGACCCACCACATTTCCATAAGAGATATCTCTTCCAACCTGTCCATTAAAGTCACCAAGAACCATAATGAAGTCGCGTGTTGGTGTTTGTTTCATAACCTCTTCCAGTGCTATGTAGAAATTATCCTTCTCGTCAACGGTCTTAGCTTCAGTTGGTGCATGCACGGCAATAAGAGAAATATTGTTATATGTACCACGTACACGTAGGTAGCAGATCCTCTCACTGACCGGGATGAATTTCATCACGGCTTCTTGTATGCGTGCACCAACAAGAAAGCCAGTACCAAATTCTCTTCGGGAAGGATGACCACTACAATATAGAGAGTGACTATCCAAATCTTGTTTTCCGATTATCGGCTGTCTAATTTCTTGTAGAGCAATAATATCCATCCTATACCTCTCAGCCTCTGTTTCCAGACTTATAAGAGCATCAGGAGCGCTCAGGCTGCGCACGTTCCACGTTCCGATTCGGTAGTCTGGTCCTTTTTCACGTCCAGGTAAAATTGTGTTTTTTTGTCCGGGTCTGTTATTCTTTTTCTGATAACCAAATTTAACATATTAGTTTTTTTCCGGGGTTAGGGTGTTAACCTTAGGCCCAACCCAAATTGTCGTGAATGGGTCCGTTCTGCATATTAAGGTCACCAGAAACAACCTTTTTACACGTTTATATAGCGAGCCGCTTGATTCAAGACAGACGCCCGCTCCAAGCCGCCCCTGACATGGAGAACAGACGCTTGAGTCACATTGGTCGTAAGGCGCCAATTCGTCGTGATGTAGCGTCATTGACGGTTTTGCATTAGAATTAGTTTTAATGCAACATTTTGAATAACAATTTTTAGGTTGTGGGTAAGCTGGGTACTTCTGGGTAAGCAAAGCATTTAGAGAGAATTATTTGTTTTTGTTAAAGAGATTTTTTGTAATTAATTTCAAAAAGATTGCGACATATATTTATTTAGGAATTTAAAACATTTACGTTTTAGGCCAAGCTTCAACTGACTAAATGTGGTAATTTCGGGTTATTAACACCTAAAATTGGTCGGCTATCCTATCAAATTACTACTTTAACGAAATTTTTTCTGTAATGTATGAGTTAACTACTTACTAGGATTCGTTACTAGTGCCGGGAAAAATATCGATACATTTCGATATTTATTGAAATATCGAACAACGATATCGGAATGATAAAGTATCGATAAATCGATATATCAATATATCAATAAATCGATATATTTTGATAGATCTATATATTGATTTTATCAATATCTTTTTGATATTGATATTTTCGGTTTGTTTTATTTTAAAAAGGAATTGGTTAGCAAATAAAAAAGTCCAAGCGGCACGTATATCCGCTAGAAATAGGTCGATTTCGAGATCCCACAGTTTTGTGTACCAGTAGAATCTGATGTATCAGTATCTAATTACAAACAAATATCGAACAAATTAAAAAAAAATTAGCTACATATAAGTTTTGCTTATATGTAGCTAATCTATCCAATTTTGCAACAAACAAATATCAAAGTTACCACAGAACATATGTGTGACAATTTATGACACAAACCTGCTCTATATCATATGTCGTGCAATTACTGCAAAATATGAAAATAGTTTATTTCTAAGAAAAAATAATTAATTAATTAATTATTAATTTATTCTATTCAAATCTTTTTATTTTTTTTTTCACTGACTGTTATAAGGTTCTTGGAAATTGTAGTTGGGGATTGTTGCAATCTTTTTTGTTGAAGCCAACAAGTCAAAAACCTCTTACTGCAGAGGTTTATATGTATAAGAAACGGATAAAAATGTTACAACAGATTCTAAATTTATGAAGTTTTTAAAAATATTAGTATCCAAACGGCCGTTATAATGGATTTAAAAAACCAATTTTTTTCTAGTATAAAGCCTCTAGTTCCTTAACAATGTGTCAAATTTGTCTGATTTACGAACTTGTTCAAAACATTAATAAAACACACATTTTTAAGAAAGGCTTTTTGATCTGGCTCTACAAATGCGTCCGTGAGAGTGCTGGTTGATTCAAACGCATTTTGCGTTTTACAAGCTTTTTTGTTGGAGCCGCTCACTCAGAATCCTCCAACTGCAGAAGTTCCTTTTTGAAAGAAATTAATTAAAAAGGTTTCAAAAATTCTAAATTTATGAAGTTCTTAAAAATATTAATATCCAAACAGCCGTTACACTGGATCTAAAAAACAGAATTTTTTTCAAGTATAAAGCCTCTAGTTTCTTAACCATGTGTCGGATTTGGCTGATTTACAAACTTGTCCAAGATATTAATAAAATACACATTTCTAAAAAAGGTTTCTTATCTGACTTTACAAATGCGACCATGAGAGTGCCGGTTGTTTCAAAAAAAAATTTTTTGTTGCAAACTTTTTTGTTGGAGCCGCTTACTCAGGAACCTCTAGCTGCAGAGGTATAATTTAAAAACAAATTGATAAAAAAGGTTCTAAACATTTTAAATTTGTAAATCTTTTAAAATATTAGTATCCAAACGCCGTTTTAACGGTTTAAAAAATCAATTTTTTTTATAAAAACGCCTCTAGTTTCTTAACCACGTGTCGGATTATACTGATTCACGAATTTGTCTAAGATAATAATAGAACACACATATACAGAAGTTCTATTTGATCTACCTCAACAAATACGACCGTGAGTCTGCCTACCGGTCGTTTTCGTTATATCTCATATCGTTTATATATATATGAGTTTTTTTTTCATATATGTACCACTTTTGTGCGTGGGGTCAACGGATCTTTATAATTTAGTATGTTGTTTGGTTACATAAAAGAAGGTTCTCCTGAAAATTTCAGATCTCTAGGTGCCTTTGGGCCCAAAATAAGGCCCCTTAAAGGTCTAAAAATAGTTGTTTTTACGTATTTTTGTCTATATTTTAAATCATCGTAGCTCAGTGCCCCGAGTTTATATTTTGATCCCAAGGGTCGCAACACCTCCGGTTACGGGGTTTCGTTGAAATAGACCATGTTGCAGAGAAAAATCGAAAAATTGTCGTTTTTTAAATGAACGTAGGAGATGACTGAATTGACGTATTGACCTCTGCGATCTTATTTAAAAGGTATTTTTATTACTTGTTTAAAATGCATAGATTTAAGATCAGTTGGAAAACGACGGAGATACATCCGTTGAAAGATGGCTTAATTTCGAAAAATAGCGTTTTTGCGAGATTTTGATAGGCCGTAACTTCGTTCTAATAGAATAAATCTCTTTGAAATTTTTTGTGAAAGTAGTCAAATATATATAGTTTAAAGCCCTGTAAATTAGGTTCTTGTTTCTTGCTTCTATAGCCGAGAACAAGGCTCTAGAAATCGTGGAATTTTCCTTATCAGTACATTGAAAGTTTATTGTTCATTCACACAATGAACGACAATGATAAAAAAACTTTGAGATCACTTTTTGATGGATCTGGGTTATATCTTTAAAATGAGCTTTTCTAAAAATCCTTATATGCTTTAGGAACGTTTTTTTTTTTTTTTTTTTTCTTTATCTCCATTTAGGAGCATAGGGCGTCTACTAGACTGGACCATCTATCTCTGTTGGGGGCAATCGCTTTCAGTTCACCCCATGTCTTGCCAATTTGTTTTGCTTCAGCTAGCACCGTTTTCTTCCATGTCATGGGTGGTCTTCCAACTCTCCTTTTACCTTGTGGATTCCACTCTAGGGACATCCTTGTTATATTTTCGACTGATTTTCTCAGTGTATGTCCTATCCATCTCCATTTTCTTTGTTTTATCTCGGTCTCAATGTCTAACTGCTCTGTCTGCCGTAGAAGTTCCTGGTTACTGATGGTGTTTGGCCAGAAGCATTTGATCAGTCTTCTCAGCCATTTGTTCACAAACACCTGTAGTTTATTTGTGATCTTTCTTGTTTGTTTCCACGTTTCACACCCATACAGCAGTACTGACTTGACACATGCATTGAACATTCGTAGCTTTGTCTTTCTTGACAGGACGGATGCATTCCAGATCTTGTGAAGCATATTGAACGTATTTCTGGCTTTGTTAATACGCTGACTGATATCTTCTTCAGTCCCGCCTGTTTTTGCTACAGTACAACCAAGGTACACAAATTTGTCAACTTCGTCAACTTGAGTGTTGTTGTGTTATCGTTTTGGTGTTCAATCTCATAGCCTTTGTTTTTCTGATATTAATGTTGAGACCAACTTCATGTGCAAGGGTTGAAAGCTTCTGTATTTTCTGCTGCATGTCCGTATGTGTGTGTAAGTAGACAGATGTCATCTGCGTAGTCTAGATCATTGAGCCGTCTTGTTGTATTCCATTGGATTCCATTTGGACTTGCATCATCGAGCTTTCTCATGATACTATCTAGTACTATTAGGAATAGTAGCGGGGATAGTACACAGCCTTGTCTCACTCCTCGGTGGTTGTAGTATTCATCACTTTGCTGTCCTTTGTATTGTATTCTGTTTCCAGCATCCCGATACATTTCTTTGATTAGATCAACTATTTTCTTCGGGACGCCCATTTCACAAAGTGTCTTCCATATCGCGCTTCTGTTGATTGAGTCGAAGGCGCGTTCGAAGTCCACGAAGAGGAGATACAATGGTGAATTCCATTCATTTGATTGCTCAATGATGATACGGATTGTGTTAATATGATCGGTACAGCTTCTTCCTGGTCTAAAGCCGGCTTGTTCATTTCTTAGTTTCGTGTTAATTGATGGAGATATTCTTTCGAGAATGATCATCGCTAGTATTTTCATTATTGTGTTGAGCAGAGATATACCTCTCCAATTTTTGCATTCTCTTAGATCACCTTTCTTTGGGATTGTTATGGTTAAACCTTCTTTCCATTTGGTTGGTATTTTACCTTCGTTCCATACAGCAGCTAATAGTGGTGTTAACTTCCCGTTCCGTTGGTGGATGGGTGCTGATAGTTTCGTTATAGTTGTCATCCGGAGACTGCAAATTATCTTCATGTTGGTGGCAGTTGTCTTCGAAGTATTCTTTCCATCTATTTAGCTGTTGTTCATGTGTTGTGAGGGTTTGACTAGATTTATCCTTTATTGGTGGAGTGTTTGTATATTTGTTTGTGACCTTTCTCACGTATTTGTGTAGTGTGCGCATATTTCTATTAGCTGCTGCTGTTTTCGCAGTCTTGAGAATGCTCTCTGTATATCTTCTGCGATCATTCCTTGCCATCTTTTTAACTTATTTTGCTGTACTTTCATATTTGTTGCGGATCTTTGTTGTGTTCTGGTGACACAACTGCAACTTGAGCTGTAGACGCTCTTCAATTTTCTTCCATGTATCATCGCTAATCCATGGTTTAAGTGATTTGTCTTGGTATCCTAGCACATCTGTAGCTGTAGTTATTTGTATTTTTGTCGCTCAACCTGTTGATGTTAAATTTCCTCTGACATGGCTTGTTGTGTTTTACAGCGGCTGGTTTAATTTTGAATGTTGCAATTACCAGTTGGTGGTCGCTGTGTATGTCTGCTCCTCGCTTTGCTCTGACGTCTTGTAGTGAGGATAGAAACTTCTTATTCACCAGTGCGTGATCAATTTGATTCTTGGTTCTTCCATTTGGTGATGTCCAAGTGTATTTATGTATGTTCTTGTGTGGGAACTTGCTGCCTCCTATGAATAGTTGATGTGACACAACAATCGATGAGCCTGTCTCCATTATTGTTACGTGTTGATTCTAGTGCATGTTTACCCATGATTGATTCCATTCCGGTGTTGTTGGTTCCAATTTTGGCATTGAAATCACCTTGTATTATTTTGATGTCATTTCGGTGTGCACTAGCCAGCGTTGCTTGGAGCTGTTCGTAGAATTCATCTTTTGTCGCATCATCAGCTTCTTCGGTAGGTGCATAGCACTGTATGATCGTTGTATTTTTAATTTTCGATTGGAACCTTGCTGTTATTATTCTGCTACTGATTGGTTTCCATTCGAGAAGTGCTTTCTTTGCGTTAGGTGTTGTTAATATTGCTACGCCTTGTTCATGTGTGTTGGATTTACCAGAGAACATCATGTAATTTCCTGTAGTTGTTATTAACTCTCCGCTGTTTTTCCATCTTACTTCACTGAGTCCTAGTATCTCGATGTTATATTCTTTCATTACTTTCTCAACTTGTGCTAACCGCGATGCTTCTATCAGAGTTCTGACATTCCAGTTTCCTACTCGTGTCCGGGTACGATACCTAAGGGTCGATATTTGATTATTCCGGTTTGTTTTACTTTGTTTCTTTCTAGTATTCGTTTCTTTAATCATTTGAATTTCGGATTCACCTTTCGGATTAACGGGTGATTGGGCCATCGAATCCTAGCCAGTTTCCAGGGCTGCTGGATAAGATATACTGGCATACCGTGGGCGAGATATTCCTGCTTCAATGTGATTCAATCATATTTCCATATTTTTCTGGGAAGTTCCCAAGCGGTCACCCGTTTAAGTTCGCACCCTTCCCAGTGTTGCTTAGCTTCCTTGTAAGTGATGTTGTTGACTTATCCACTTCTCCATCTCGCCCACGCTTTAGGAACGTAGCTATATCAATTTAAAAAATTCACCGAATGCAAAGTATGGGTTTTTCGAGTGCCATAATTTGTTTTTATATGCAATTTTCGGACACCTTAAGAGCGTAATAAAATAGCCATAAAATTTGATCTTTGTAATATAATACTACGGCACTTTGGAAAAGGTTTTTAAAATAATGGGTGGAATATTGTCCATTCCTGATGCTTTGTTGATTTTTAACCCCTTTAAAAGTTTAGCGACTATTTTGGGTTTGAAGTGAAGTTCATTCATATTAACTCCTGAAGACTGGATTTGGGTTATTTTTTTAGGAGTTTCCAAAACAGTGGAGTTCACAGCAAAGCGTTCAGCGAACAAGTTAGCTTTTCTTGCGGGATCATTGACAATTAAATCACCATCAATAATGGGGGGAATAGAAAATTTCGTACCAGAATTTAAAGAATTAATGGCACTGTAGAAACTCTTGTCAGAAACAGACATAGACGTAAGTTTTGAGGCTTTCGCTCTGTCAATTTCGGACTTTTCGTTTGAGATAATCTGATTGGATATTTTGTTATTTTGTTGACCTTAAGATATTGGGATCGATTAGTGGGAGTTTTGTTATGAATCCAAATATTAAATGATCTACGTTTGTTTCTCAGTGCCATTTTGGCAGCATTCGAATACAAGTATTTTTGTTTGGATTTTACTATGGAGAAAGGGACAAATTTATTGATAGCAAATTAGATGGTTTCTGTAAAGTTTTGAGCAGAAACATTTACATTGTCAGTGTAAAAACAATGACGGTCGAAAGGGAAACCATGGAAAAAATTTTGAAGACCACTCTTATCCATTCTTGAGTAGTGAAATATTTTACGGGGTTTGGGAGCTGTAGTCTTAAGTGAGTGAGTTTTGATAACTGATGAGATTAAATAATGATCAGAATTTCCAATACTACCTTTCGCGACATCGTCACTCGTAATATCTGGCATTGTGGTAAGATAGAGATCTAAAAGAAAACTATTATCACCGCCATTACGGGGAGTAAAATAGGGGAGTATTACGGGAGTAAAATTACACTCCCCATTACGGGGAGTAAAAAAATTTCTGAGAATATCTGATGCTATGCGAAAACAGATTGTAAATTGTTACACGAACGACGAACACGTGTATATTTTCCCGAGAAAAAGGGATTACATCACTACCTATAACGAGAGTGGAAGAAAAATTTATGTACAACAAAAGTTATTATTATATACAATCCATTTGAAATTTAAAAATGAATATGCAGGAAATGAAGCATTGCCTTCATTTTCATATTTTTATTCTCTAAAACCAGTGGAATGCGTACATGCGAGTGATCCAGGAAACGACAATATGTGTGTATGTGCTCAGTATCAAAACATAAAATTGAAAATTGTCGCTTTGTCAAGAAAACTCAATTATAGAGATTTGATGATGGGAGTGGTTTGCAATATCGATAATGAAGATTGCATGATTAAAAAATGTCCAGATTGTCCAAGAGAATTTGGAGTGAACGAGAAATTTAAAGACATTGTAGAAGAGCTTGATATCGAGTTGAGAGAAGGAAAAGTTAAGTATAGTAAGTGGATAGATGAAAGTAGTGCAGCTGCTCTTGAAAAATTGGAAGAAGAATCGGATATTTTGATTACAGAAGTATGTACAGACATGAGTAATTTAATAGAACATCAATTTGTGGTAGACTCTCAAAAATATTATTTAAATTATTGCAAAAATAATTTGGAAAATGATAGTAATGATACAAAAAGGATGTATAGTTGCCTGTTTATTATTATAGTAGAAAGCCTGAACAGAGTTTTGAACAACAAAAGAATAATTTTCGGAAAAATCCATTAGAATTAGGATTTTTCCGAAAATTATTCTTTTGTTGTTCAAAACTCTGTTCAGGCTTTCTACTATAATAATAAACAGGCAACTATACATCCTTTTTGTATGTACTTTAAGCGAGAAGAAACTGACGAACTACAAAATGTAAACTTTTGTGTAATTAGTGATACCAAAGATCACTTTGCTTACACAGTAAATGCATTCACATCAGAATTAATGGCTTTAATAAAAAAAGAGTACTCTTGGATAACGAGAATTATATATGTTTCAGATGGAGCACCTACGCAATATAAAAATAAGTAAGAAAAATTGTAATGAAAAAATTAAAAAAAGTGATAATTAACAATTTTATAAGTTTAACTATATCTTTTTTTTAGGGATCGTTTTGCTAATATTCTTTTCCATGAGAAAGATTTCGACATCGCAGTGCAATCTTATAATTTCTTTGCCACAAGCCACGGTAAATCACCATGTCATGCTTTGAGGGGGACTGTCAAAAGAATGGCAGTGAAACATTGCATAAGATCTCCTCCTCAAAATCAAATAAGAAACGCGCGTGAAATGTATGAATACGCAGTCGAGAATATTCAGAATATCAGGTGATATAAATAATTAATGAACATATTTTAGATAGTGAAATGCATTCAAAAAGAATTAACACGATTTCTTATTTTTGCAGGGCATTATCGGTATACCAAGTGAAGTTGTGAAAAGATTTGAAAAAAAATTAAAGAAGCGCTTTGCTTCCGCGAAACCACTTCCTGATACTCAAATGAACCATTGTTATATACCTTTTGAAGAAAATTCAATTTAATTGAAAATAACTTCTTTTTCAATTTAAGAAAAATTAATAAAATTGAAATTAAACGAATAATGAAATAATAAAATCAATAGTTACACAACGAATTCCAACTTTTTTTACGCTTCCAATTGTATTTTTGAGCTTGGATTTTAAAAAAAACATAAAATTTTGCGTCGAAATGGGTATCTATGAACTTTTTCTAAGGTCGATAACCTGGGAAAAAATGGCATTCAAAGTTTGATCGTTAATGGGTTAATTTTCTATCGAATGATAATAATAAAAAAATATTACTTAGCTTCATTTTTAGTGTTCCTAGAGAGTCTCTTAATACGTTAAATATTATAGTTTTAAGTTTTTTCCATACAAATGTTTCAAAAATTCGAATAATTATTGTTAATTAATAAGTTATTGTGCAAAAAAAGAGATTAAATTGCCTCGCATTTTGCTTATGTAAAAATATCTGATTTCTAGAGCCTCGTTCTCGGCTATACAGACAAGAACCAAGAACCTAATTTATAGGACTTTAAATTATATATTTTACTACTTTCACAAAAAATTTCAAAGAGATTCATTTTATTAGAACGAAGTTACGGCCTATCAAAATCCCGCAAAAACGCTATTTTTCGAAATTAAACCATCTCTCAACGGCTGTGTCTCCGTCGTTTTTCAACCGATCTTAAATCTAAGCCCAGCACTTTAAACAAGTAATAAAAATACCTTTTAACTGAGATCGCAAAGGTTGATACGTCAATTCAGTCGTCTCCTACGTTCGTTGAAAAACCGACAATTTTTCGATTTTTCTCTGCAACATGGTCTATTTCAACGCAAGCCCGTAACCGGAGGTGTGGATATGGAGCTATTCAAATTTTTTCATAAAAAGTACATATTATGACCTAAAGAATGCGATCCACTAGATCAAAAAATATGGTCGGAGCACTGAGCTACGAAGGTTTAAAAAAACGTCTATTTTTAGACCTTTAAGGGGTCTTATTTTGGGCCCAAAGGCACCTAGAGATCTGAAATTTTCAGAAAAACTTTCTTTTATGTATTCAAACAACATACTACATTTTCATAAAGATCCGTTGACCCCCCGCACAAAAGTGGTACATATATAAAAAATGCTCATATACAAATTCCGAGATGAGGCACATTACAATAGTAGATTTTTATATGAAATCTACCTAAAATATGTGAGTTCAATATTGTTATTTTGGTGGTTTGCTACCTTACAGCATAGGTAGATGATTATTGGTTAAAGGTTATCGTAGTATAAGATACTCGTAATACAAACATAATCGTAATACGAAGATTTTAAGAATGAAACATCTGTAGCAGCCAAAAATGAATGTTATGTAACTATAGGTACCTACAAATTAGTGGAAAGAAGTTAAGATTAGATTTGGACACCTAATATCAACGATCCACACTTCCTTATCGAGAAAAGGGAATCGGCGGTACCCCGGTTTTGCCAGGAACCACACTGATATTCGCCAGACATTTGTTCAGTAAGCTGTTTGAACTCGAAACATTTCCATAAGAGATATCTCTACCCATTTAAATTTGTTTAGTTTAAACCTAAAATTTTTATATGTGTTAGTGTGTTTTTTTTTCAAAACAAAATATGTATTTATGATTATAAGTCACTAGAACTGAATGTATCCAATAGAATAGAATGACAAATTGCTTTGAAAAGCGAAAGATCCGTTACAAACATTTATCTCAATACGAAAAAATATTTATATTTACCAAAAAATAGTAGTACACAAATTACTTACAAATCGCTGAAAAAACAATATCATCTGGAACACAATTGTATGAAGTCAAATCAATTGTTCTGACATATCTCAAATTAGCTAGATCCAACTTATATAATCCTCTTTGATTTTTATGCGTAACATATCCATATTTAAAATTATACTCAGACAGTTCTAGTTCAGATGAAGGTATAAATATATTTTGAATTAAATCAAATTGTCCATTAACCGGTTCTGGATGAACTGTATAATGCTTATGTTTCAATTTTGCATCACGTATTACCTGAATTGTTTTGAACTCAGTATTATTCTTATATCTCCAATTAAGTACCCAAACTTGATCATAATGTGGTACATAATGTAAATCTACTGGATAACGGTCCGTCGCAATTATATCCACAATAGACATTTGTAGTATTGATAAAACTAATACTCGATCCATATTTGGTTGGCTTACATACACATAATTTTGATCAACGTTTATTGCTTTGCCCCAGCAGCATTTGACTGTCAATATATTTACATTATTTTCATTGTTATTATCATTTGTACTACATAAATATTCTTTTGTACCAAGAATCTGATCAGCACTATGAATTTGATGATACAAACGACAATCATTTGGTTCGTATATTGCTATACCGTATGCATGAAAAACTATAATTTTTTTTAAATCAAGTGTAATAGCTGGGGTTGGTTCTTCCTCAACAACTATTGAGCTTATATCTTTAACACTTCCTCCAATATTTTTTGCCTGGCACATGTACGCACCTAAAACATAAAAATACTTAATTACTATTTGTGATCGACTAAATCTTTAATTTTCTAGTTTTTAATTTGAATTTTATTTTATTTAAACAAAATTAAAATTCTGATTATTTGTCCGATGTCAAAGGTCTATTATGGTATTTTTGATAGTGTTTTTTTCGATATTATTGGAACATTCGAAAAAAATAGTATGTATTGTATTAAGATAAAATAGTAATGAGGAAAGTATTGATAGTAGTATAGATAGTATTGAAAATAGTATAGATAGTATTGAAAAATTCGTTAAAGTCGAAAACAACTATTATGGAATTTTCGATAATATCACCAGTTTCGATAGTTTCAAAAATATCGATTATGAAATATTCGATATCGATTACAACCATAATTTTATTAAACTGATAGCTGTCAGTTTTGTTTTTTTTTCTAAAACTATTAGCTTATGTTTTCTTATACCCCGGGTAAGAAAAAACTAAAAGGCCAAACCTGGGCCAAGCCATTGCTTAGCTTATGAGGTTTGGGCCAGGCTTGACATTTTCAAACTGTCCAAACTTGGACAAAGCTTTGACTGATGTCCTGGGCCCAAGTCTTGCAAATTCCATAGCAATGGAAAAGTACGCGCTTAGAAAGCACACACTACTCAATAGGTGTAATAGAAAATTTACTTCATTTCAATTATTTCACATTTATATGACCTATATGGGTAATTTTTTTACAAACCGAACGAATTTTGATGAAAATTAATCGACACCTCTTCGATTTGGCTGAAACTTTTTTTGCGGATTGTGTGTCGAAAAAACATTTTTTGTTTGCATATTTTTGATAATACAAGCGTTCGAACATTTCAGAACGGCGATTTTTTGGCTTGGAGACTCATTTTCAAATATTCATAGTTCAGAATCTATTAGAGCTACAAAATTTTCACCAGTTACACTTTTGTAGCTGAAGGACTGAACTTTGAGAAAAAAATATTTTTTATAAAAAATATTAACAAACTCATATTGTTATAAACAATTTAATTCTTTAAATCGATTTTTAACAAATCAAGTTCTTAGCATTCCCATTGTATTTTCCGTGAAATTTTACGACAAAAATATGTTTTTAAAATATGGCACCTTTTCATTTGTTATTCTTTAAATCAGGGGCGTCAATAGGGTAGGGCTGGGGGGGGGGCATTGCCCCCCCCCCCCCCCCCCAAGGATCTGATACTATCAATACATCGATGCAATAAAACCATCCAATCGTGATAGAATTATACACTATAAAAATTTCAATGCACTGTTATTTTGTAAATTCGTCTAATTTTTAGAAGATTTACTTAACTAATATACCAATTTTATCGCATACTATTAATTGAAATATATCTGATAATATAATTATTACGTTACATATTATTTTGGCCCGACTAAAGTACAGTTCACCGCAATATTCAAACCGTTATCGTTCTTTGTATCAAGGACTAGAGCGCCACCGATACAAAGGCGGTCGTATTGCTTCTAATCTTCTGATGAAATCAGTTTTATAAACAAAACACGATCGTTCTTTCAAAAACGCCGTGGGTGCGTATCTTGACAAAATTCTATCGTACTATAAGGTACGCGGCATCACCGCTCTTAGAAGAACGATTGTGTTTTGTTTATAAGATATTCGTGTCTGAGCCAGAGGAAACAAAATAGTTCATTAGTATAGCGTTCCTCGCGAGTTCATAGTGCAGTATTTAACATTCAAATTTCAATTGTCATTGGCCATTGGTAATTTATATAAACTTAAAAGTAAGTACATGCAGGAGAACACAACCTAATTATACCCCACTTATTTGGAGAACCCTGACTTTTTGACCTTGTTTTTTATCTATATCATATTGTACAAACGTTACAAGACTTTTTTAAAAACAATAAATTAAAAACAATTCTAAAATGTAAAATCCTATAGCATATCAAAAGTTTTCTTGATAGTTGTGCTAATTTTTATAAAATGAATGAAAATAATTACGGGAGTGAATGTTTTATAATGGACAAGCAATATTTTCTAACGACACAAACAAATATTTAAGTTATGTAAATATTTTCAAAGTATGTTATGAAAACTTGCTGACAAATTCTTTTTGCTATATGGACTATAATTTTTAATTCATAAAATAGCAAAAATTATATGTTTGGTTGGTTATAATAAAATCCAAAACGTATCCTAAACGTCAATCTTTGTTCATTTTTTTATACAGTCACAAATCACAGGAAGTGAGAAAATATTATTTTTTTGTGGTAGGTTTTTCTTATAGATTTAAAAGAAGCTCGCAATAATTGTACAATTTTGAATCAAATGAAAAATTTACGCACGTTTATGGGTAGTAAACTGACCAGACGTCCATGTCACACATTTCATTGCGTTGTCCCACGGAGAAATCTGTCCCACGAAGCGTCCTACGAAACAAATATTTCCACCACATTTGCCCGCATTATCGAAATAATCAAAAACCTTATATCTACCTACGTACAGTTTGCGCAATATCTTAGTCAAAGCAATGGCTTCACAGTTTTTTCATGCAGTTTGTATAATGTTATGTATATGTTGATTTAACCATATTGAGAGAACAAACCAGTGCAATATTTTTTTTACTAAAATAGTGTTTTAACTATAATTTTAGAAATACTAAACTCAGTTATTTCACTTCAATAATTTACATATCTTTTAATGTCTAACAGATCTACCTCAGCGAAAAGGTTTCTTTGTTTATAGAAACATCTCCCCGGTGCATATACGAGAGATCGAAAGTATATTATGAAAAATAAAATACAAAATATTTTACTTAAAAAGATGCAGTTTTGCGTATAAATTCAAAAAAATTTAAATTTTTAAACTTGAGTTTACAATTTTCCTTTATTCGAGCACTCATTTCAATCCTTTGAAATAATATTCAAAAATTAAAATGTTCATAATTTGAATATCGTTCTTACTCGTAAGAGTAAAATTTTTGTTTTTTCGATTTTTCTCCTTTGGAGCAGATTACATTTTCCTGTTCTTTCATTCGATTTGCAAAAGAAGAAAATTAGTTACTCTCACTACCAAATCTGTTTTCAAACAGGACAGAGCTCCTTTATAATAAATTTATCTATTAAAACAAAAAAAAATTAATCGAAAGTGAAGTGAAGTAATATAATAAAAAAAAGAAGAGTGAAAAAGTGAAGTGATTTCTAAAAAATATCTAGTGAAAAAAGGAAAACATTAATTTATATACAAACAAAACATTTAACTTATTAGTGGTGTATATAAATTAAAAAAGAAAGTGATATAATCCCATCTCCGTCTTTAAAAGGAAAAAAGGATTATTTCATTCAATCATCTTGTACCAAGAAGACACGCCCCAAGACAAAGCAGTTTTTATTTTAAGTGTTTAAAATAAAAATTGTCAGGTTGTATACATTTTATTTTGTCTATTTATATTTGTTACCGATTTTATTATTCCAATTTTGTAATTTATTGCTATCTCCGCCCCTTGTTTTAAAGTAATTTTTTATCGAATCTATGGTCAATTTTCAGTACTGCAAATGTATTATTTTTTTCTGTTGCCGTAATGGTAAATTATTTTAATTGATTAATTACTCTAAATACCCCTATTGATCACTAAGGTAAAAGCTTTGAATTATATATTCAGTTTGTATTGAAATAGTTCTTTTTGTTTCTTTTTGTTTTTTATTGATTCTTTCTGGAAATCCATAAATATACAGGTTCTCACTCAAAAATGTTTTATACCCTAAGTCTAATTAGATAAATAATTATATTAGCGTTATTGTTTTTAAATAATAACATATTAGTAAGTCCCTTAGTATAGTCAATCTTAGTATTTACCCACTTAGTAAAATCCTATTATTTAGCGTCCCTACCTCCTGTTTTTTTAGTTACTGTGCTGCAGTTGCGATCTCGTGTCCTACTGTTGTGACGGAGATACACAGATTTTCTTGTATTGTATAGTGTTGAAATTAAGACCTGGTCGAATTTCTGTCACTGTACCTACAATGTCAAGAGGTAAGTCTCAGTCTCAACAAAATGGCCGCAGTGTGAACCAACAGCTTAGTATTGATTTCACAAACATAAGAGGTCTCAATTCGAATCTAAACGAGGTGCATCACTACATCGAAAAAAATAAACCTGACATATTGTTTCTCACTGAAACAATTGTCAGTGGCAAAGCATCGAAATTGGATCTCGATAAATACCACATACCTAGTTACGAATTGGAGTATTCCTTTTATAACAAACATGGTGTCTGTGTATTTATTCGAGATTCAGTTTCATGTATGAGAATTAAGGCTTACGAGTTGAACTCAAAGCATCATAATTCTCTGGCATTGAAGATCTCAGGTGTAAATGAAGCTATGTTTATAATAGGAATATACAGATCCCCCAACTCTCCTCCCGACTGTCCTTTTTTCGACAAACTATCGTGCAACCTCGACAAAATTTGCAAAGACTACCCCAAAGCAAGACTAGCCATTCTTGGAGACTTTAACATTCATAATAAAGAATGGTTGAAATACTCATCACGCACTGACGATGTAGGAAGACAAGCCGAATTAATACTGGCAGATTACCATGGTTTGACTCAAATGATAGAGTGCCCCACAAGAATACCGGAGAATGCACATCATAATAATAATTTGCTGGATCTGTTTTTGACAAACGAGCCTAATACAACGAAAACAAAAGTTGATCAACCCCTGGGATCATCGGACCATTTACTAATATCAGCAGTAGTAAAATTTTCATCACCTTCACCAATTAAAGCCAATCCTCGTCGCGTTTGGAATTATAAACGCGCTGACTGGAAAGGATTAAGAAACTTTTATGAAGAAACACCTTGGAAAACTGTTTGTCGTATTGAGCAAGATCCTGACACTGCAGCACTAAGAGTTTCTGAAGTCATAAAAGAAGGAATGCGGCGGTTTATTCCAAATCGACTAATCACTCCTAAAACTGAACCTTGGTTCACGCGGGATGTTGATGAGGCGGTGAGGAATAAACGCAAAGCATTTAAGGCATATAACTCAAGTAGAACACCAGAAACCTATTGCGCCTATAAGAAAGCAAGAAATATTAGTAAATACACAATAGATTTGGACAAAGACGCGTTTATCCAGAAGAAAGCAAAAAAATTTGCGGAGCACCCATCTGGCTCTCGTAGTTTCTTTCAAGCAGTTAAATCAGTCCAGAGCAATTTCACACGATCCTCTATTCCAACCTTAGTTCTGAATGACATTCCTGTGAGCGACTCGAAGGAGAAAGGGGATCTTTTGGGTCGTTTGTTTGCAGAAAACTCAAACATAGTTGAACCTACCTACCCTCCTACATTACTTCCTCCAGTTGAAACAAAAATGAAGCCAATTGTTTTTCGGTGTAATATTGTTCGAAAAATGCTTCTTTCAATCAATATCAACAAATCCGCTGGTCCCGATGGTATTCCACCCCTTATTCTTAAAAACTTTTCTAGGCAGCTAGCTCCAATTCTAACAAAGATTTTCTATTTATCTTACAAAACCGGAATATTTCCCGATTCTTGGAAACTGGCCAGTGTTCAACCTATATCAAAAAAAGGTAGTAAGATTGACCCCCATAATTATAGACCAATTGCAATTCTGTCGGTTTTAGCTAAAATATTTGAAAAATATGTTAACTATAATCTTATAGAATATTTGGAGATGTCACGAATTATTGATGATAAGCAGTATGGTTTTCGTAGAAGTCATGCAACAGGTGACCTGTTAGCCTACGTAACCCATCTGTGGAACAAATCGCTAGAGAATCATGGTGAAACATTCAGTATTTCACTTGATATTTCTAAAGCATTTGATAAAGTGTGGCATAGAAATCTAATTGCTAAATTAAAATCTTATGGTATAGACCATCTTACTGTTTTATGGATTCAAAGTTTTCTTACAGGTCGTCAATTTCATGTTAATTTAGATGGTGTCACATCCAATATTTTCACAACCAATGCTGGGGTTCCCCAAGGTTCTGCACTCTCACCAACCTTGTTTCTTCTATACATTAATGATTTACTTATTTCCACAGTGCACCCAATCCATAGTTTTGCTGATGACAGCACATTGCATGCATCACATGCATCTCCTAAATTTCGATCTCATTCTGCAGTCACCACTGATAGAGAGATGTTAATTGATTCTATCAATGCAGACCTAGAGCGTATAATGGAATGGGGCGATCGTAATCTTGTTTCATTTAATCCAACGAAAACCAAACTATGCCGTCTATCACGATTAGAGAGACAAAAAAACTTCCCTATTAAGATAAAAAATGAGGAATTGCATGAGGTTGAATCAGTAAGGCTTCTTGGAGTTGATATTGAAAATAACTTGAAATGGAATAAACATGTGTTCAACCTTGCTAAATTTGCAATGCAAAAATTAGGATTCTTGAGTCGATGTAAAAAGTTTTTCAAACCGGATCAAATTTTGCTGATCTATAAGTCTTTTATTCGTCCATGTATGGAATACTGCTGTCATGTTTGGGGTGGTGCTTGTCAGTCAACAATAATATGTCTAGACTCTGTACAGAGAAAGGCGATACGGTTGATGGAAAATACCGAACTAACTGATCAGCTTGATACACTCCAGCACCGCAGAAATGTAGCTGAATTGTCAATCTATTATAAATATAACTTTAGCGAATTCTTTTCAAAAGAAATTCAAAACATCCTTCCATCATGTGCGCAGTACAATCGAAGAACAAGAACTTCAGAGTCATCCCACCCATTTGCTGTCAAAATATCTCGATGTAGAACTATGTCCTTCCAGAACGATTATTTTAATAGAGTGGCCAAACTCTGGAATTCCATGCCCGCGTCCGTATTTCCCGATGAATTTGCCCCTCAGACATTTAAAAAAAATGTCAATCGTCATTTAAAAGAATTAGTATAGTTATGTCCAGTCCACACCCTCATTCCTTTCATTTTCCCCGTCTCCTTCCTTTCTAGTTGACATGGTATCTTCGGATATTCAAAGAGTCTGAATAATGAATATTTCATATTTAGTGTGCTAAACATGTCTAACTAATTAATAAAAAAAAAAAAAAAAAAAAACTCTACGTCATCCTCTATATTCATTTTTCTAACAATACATGAATAATTGAACGAATCATTCGAAGCATTTTACGTTGGAAAGCATCAAATTTGACGCAAAAATAAAAGTTTTGGGTATTTGAAAGAAAATATTTATTTCAATTTATTAGCAAGAATGATATTTTATTATTTTCACTCCTGTATGTGGGAGTGTTATATTTTTTTAAGCTACGCACTGAAAGGACAAACTAAAAGAGTGATATAAGTAGCGTTTCAAACTCTGCTTAAAACACACTTTAACTAGGTAGCTCAAAAGTAAAATTATTATTTTCTAATATATAACTTTCTTTTCTCAATAAAGAACAAACAAAGCAAACAGCATAAAAACTTGATAAATGGTATAGATTTGCAAAAGATAGAACGAGAGGTATGCTGTATACCTCTTATACTTACAGAATACATAAAAGATATAAATTATTTAGTAAAATTAAATTAAATTGTTTCAATTGTTTTACTTGTGTAACAAAAGTTTTAAGCTACTATAAAAGGTAAATTTATACTAATTTTTAAAATTATATTTAAAAAGTTCTCCTGCAAATCAAGACGGATAGAAAACGTTTACGTAAATTCTTATACGATATTGAGTTGGACTATCCTTTAAAAAAAAAATCAAAATATAACGACGCAAATATTTAGTTTATTACCAGTCGGAGTGAATTTGCAAATTAACAGTGGACATTATGATATTAAAAGACATATAGATACAGATAAACATAAAAAAGCGTTGCTATAAGCCGCCAGCTCCAGTAGCTTGAACAAGCTTTGTTGTTATTTTGTTTTCTTGTTGTTATTTAACATTGACAAAAAGTTAGTTGTAATTTGCGCTGATAACACCAATTTTAGTGGTGTCACGTCAAGGGGTGAAAATTTAAAAACAAGCTAAACTCAAATTTGAACCAGAGTGTATTGGGTATTGGATTCGCAGCCCATATTCTAAATTATGCAATAAGAAATGCTGCTGATTTTAATGGCAGGGTTAAAAAAAATTGGATACTTTACTGTCTTTACTAAAGACGTTGAAGGAGTTCTGCGGCAAAAGTAATGTCGAACATAACTAATTGAATACAGTGAAACTCGCTGGCTGACGGTAATGCCAGCACTAGAAAGAAATTAGCAAATGTACGAACCACTGCAAGCACATTTCCTAACGGTTGAATGTCCAATTAAAATAAAAGAATTTTTTGAAGAATTAAATAGTAAACAAATAGTAAAGGTAAGCATTAAATAGTACATTTATGCACAATCTAGTTAGCACGTTTTCACCGTCCCACTTTCTCGTAATAGAAATCCTAATTAGTTAGTATTTGGAAGAATTATTGCATTTTGTCCCACATTTTAACGATTTGGCTCTGGTCAGTTTAGGGTAGACATAACTCTTTCTCTCTGAGACAAATAAAGGAAAACAAACAAACAAACAAACGATCCGACATAAGAGGAGTCACGTAGGGATTGCAATCCCGTGGTGTTTTATGGATTGGGACTATGTGACTTATAAATTTTAAATTTAAAAGTTCAACTCTAAATTCACTCTCTGAACAGCTACAAAGCAAAGATATAATAATTTCTAGCATAAGCGCTTTAATTAAAACTACTTTCTTGATGCTTAAACAATGCAGATATGATACTAAATTTAAAATTATTTTTAACAAATGAAGGGATTTTGCAGAACTTTGCGGCATTCGCTTCGATGAAACAACACGAGAAGACTAGCAGAGTAACCAATGTAGCTCAAAAGCATTTTATTTTTATTTCTAAGTCGATGCATTTGAACGCTTTTAAATATACGTGTGTATAAAAACGTGTATGTTATGTTTTACGATATCTTTTTACGAAATCTTCTCGAAAAAATCTTTTTATGTCATTTAAATTCTCGCCCCCCCTAAGATTTTGGTGAAATGACGCCACTGCTTTAAATATTAATTTATGTAGCGCGTAACGACAAAAACAACGGTTTTTTGCTCATAAAACAAAATCTGTAACTTGTATCAAAAAAAAGTTATATGTAAAAGTTGTAAATAATTAAAAGATCAGATCATATAGACAGGTTGAAATTACGTGGCGCACTGGATTGATTTTTTTCCCAACGCTTGGTAATAATTTTTTTTAATCAAGATTTGTTTTCTAACATATCAGGCAATTCGGTTTGAAAACGAATTAGCCATAAATTTTTTTTTTATTCAATTTTTCAATAAATAATTGTTACAAAGATGATTTGTAACTTTTATTGCAATTCAATTTAAAATTTTGAGGTTTTTGAGGTCAAAAACTAGTTGAGACAAAAGTTGTAGATCTTTTAATTATCTACAACTTTTACATATAACTTTTTTTTGATACATGTTGCAGATTTTGTTTTATGAGCAAAAAGCCATTTTTTGTCGTTACGCGCTAAATAAATTAATATTTAAAGAATAATAAATGAAAAGGTGCCATATTTTAAAAACATGTTTTTGTCGTTAAATTTCACGGAGAATACAATGGAAATACTAAGAACTTAATTTGTTTTGGGGGCATTTGTAAAAAATCGATTTAAACAGTTAAATTGTTTATAACAATATGAACTTGTTAATATTTTTTATAACAAATATTTTTGTCTCAAAGTTTAGTCCTTCGGCTACAAAAGTGTAATGGGTGAATGAATTGTGAACTATGAATTTTTGAAAATGAGTCTCCCAGCCAAAAACACTCGTCATTCGGAATTGATCAATCACTTGTATATCGAAAATATGCAAAAAAAAAATACTTCGGACACGTGTCTCTGTTTTTTTCGACACAGAATCCACAAAAAAAGTTTCAGCCAAATCGAAAAGGTGTCGATCATAAAGGTGTTCGGTTTGTAAAAGAATTACCCATATTCGTCCTTGTATGGCGTATGGTCGTAAAGATTGGAACGCTGCATCTAGTTCCATCTGGTTGGGATTTATACTGTGTCATAGGACAAAATGCCATCAAACTTGTTTCTCGACAACATCGTCGAATTGTTGCTGATCTCGTTTTTATAAATATCATCACCTGATCGAATCATTCTTTTCCTCGTTTTACTCTGTAGTCAAACAACCAAATTAAAGAGACAGCTTTGTCCGAGCTGCATCTAAATGGAATGATTTACTGGAATCAACAGTGTAATGCCCAATGCATCACGCATTATTTTAATGATTAAGATAATAATTCTTAAGATAGATAAAGACTTTATATTTGTATTAATCCTCAAACCTGAAACAAAGAAAACGAAAAACATCCATGTACATCATACCATTCATATTTCCAAATGAACTAAAATTAATTCAAATAATGAAAATGCATTGGAACCAATTTTAATTTGTTACGAAAAAAACAAAATAAAACTGTTTCGTTAATGACATAATTTTTTGTTATTTTTTTATTAAAAATTTTGCTAATCGTAAATTCTTCAATTTTATTATATAACAATATATAATGTAAAAGCATTTCCATAATATGGAGTCTAATGACAGTGGAAAAATTCAACTTAAGTAAAAAATAATTGAGTGATGAAGAAGTCTCAACTTTGAAATTGTCATCGCCTCAACGGCGTAATCGATAGCGTGTCTGCCTAAGGATTCGAGTCGGGCACTGACGAGGGTAGGTTCGGATCTCATCCGAAACACGTAAAATGTGAATTGTAGTTTTTTTCTGAGAAACTTCAAACCATACCTTTGAATTGAAAATATTCCAATTACTTCTTTACTTACTTGAGTTTAATTGATCTCAAAAATCCAAAATAAATTTAAATTCCCTTAATGTAGTCTAATGTTAATACATATAGGACTACAAATTGACCAAGTGTCAGCCATTGATTTCACATTGATTGGAAAAAATCAATAATGATTATACAATCGTGACTTAGGATGTTAATTAGAATAGAAATGTTCCCCATCCTATGAATTCACACAAAGTATTGTCTAGAAATTTAATGCAAAAATTCCCATATAATGTAAAAGCATTTCCATAATATGGAGTCTAATGACAGTAGAAAAATTCAACTTAAGTAAAAAATAATTAAGTGATGAAGAAGTCTCAACTTTGAAATTGTCATCGCCTCAACGGCGTAATCGATAGCGTGTCTGCCCAAGGATTCGAGCCGGGCACTGACGAGGGTAGGTTCGAATCCCATCCGAAACACGTAAAATGTGAATTGTAGTTTTTTTCTGAGAAACTTCAAACCATACCTTTGAATTGAAAATATTCCAATTACTTCTTTACTTACTTGAGTTTAATTGATCTCAAAAATCCAAAATATAACAATATGTTATATAATTTAAAATTGTATCAATTAATTTATGTCATCAAAAGAAAACAAATAATAAATTTGTTAAATGTTTTCGTGAATAAAGAAAACAAATAATAAATTTGTTATCTTTTTTGATGAAGAAATGTTTTCGCAAATAATGAAATAAATGATATATTTATTCTTTCTTTGAGGAAGAAATAATTTTGCAGAGAAAACAATTCTTGTTTTCTGTTGGAATGATGATGTTAGGATGATGATGTATGAAATAAGAAAACACGGATGTATGTACCGGATATATATGAGGTAATATTAGAATTAAGGGATAGTGTTAATATTGTTAATCAAGAGTTAACTTGAATGGAGTGTTCCGAAATGGAACTAAGAATTTAAAAAAAAATATAATATTATTCAAAACGAAAAAGAAGTCTCTCGATTTATTGTGTGGAAATAGAGATCGAAGGGTCCAACTAGCCTAAGATCAGGAAGGACCCATCCTGGTCATCCTTTTTATTCCCACCTATCTCCCTCTATAGAAGTGGATCTACGAGAGGTTCTACGTTATCAGTTTAACAGACTCAGATGTCCCTAATTCACAACAGTTTAAAAAAGCGTACATCAACACCTCAGAACGAATTTCGTTATGTGATCTGAGTTTTATATGTGATGTTGTAACACATATTGTAATCACAATTACATAACATTCTGTATAAAAAATATAGGTATAAACAAATATCACGTTTTTATTTTAATCATTTTAAAAATATATATAAATATATAAAAACATCACGTTTACGGCTTAAATTTAAAATAAAATTATATAAAAACATCATATCAGTTAAATTGATTTAAAAAATATTGCTTAATTATTAAGGTATACATTTAATTTTAATGTTGCCCTAGTATCAAGTTCTCGTTTTCTTAACTCGAGATCTCTTCTATTTTATTCTAGTTCCATATATCTCTGCTTTGTCTGTTTTGCTAACAGTATCGTTTTACTTCCCATTTACATCTATCAAACTCTAACTGATCTTTTAATATTTTCCATAGATCATGTCCATCATTCTTAGATTGACTGCCAAATTTTTCATGCAATTTAACTTTTTTTGCATCAATATTTTCATGGATTTTCTGGGTCTTGAATGTCACCTGTTAGCATTAACAGTTGAAATCTGTTGAATGGTAAAATCAGTTATATTTAGATTTTCCGCTGGCTGTACCTCAACCACTGTATTGGCTGTTGAATTGTCACAAGATCGAGTTTCATCTTCACACACTTATCGAGCTACAGCGATTTCTTCCATTTCTTCTCGAAAACTAAGTGGCTGACCCTTTCTTCAAAGTTGCTTAGACGTTTGACCCACATGGTCCACCTCCAATTCCATTTATTGAATGTAGATTTGTTCGTAGTTTATTTCTTGTGTTGTCCTTCCAAAACTAGAAAAACAAGTTATGTATTAAATTTATGTTTCGTTATTTTCTGGCGGACCTGCTGAATTTAAACACTCTATTAGCTAAAATTTATAATTAGGGTTTTTCTTTTAATGCAAAGATTTGACTACATTTTTTGTAATAATTTCATTTACTTTCAAATTGATCGGCATTTGTTGCTGTTCTTTAAACATATCTAAATATAAAATAAAACATTAATATAACATTAATATAATACAAATTCAATTTATATTTCATAAAAATATAATAATAAATAAATTTAATAAATAATAGTAACTCACATTTTGTAACATTTTTGTTCCACAATATTAAAAAACACTATTCTCGTCACGCCTAAAGGATAATTTCTATATTTTCGAAAATAAACACCATCGCAAATTACTATAATAGCTAATTTTTGAAGTTATCGAGAGAGAAAACAGTAACAAAGTAAAAACAGTAATCCATAATAGAGCCTCTGATCTAAACAAATTCGAACATATGAATATTTTAATAAAAATAACACATACCTGTGTCTGAGTATCTAATGTTTTGAATCTTTAAAATGGTACCATTGCCAGAGATTTCAAATTTTGGTTTTAGTTTGTTTGTTGTATTGATTTTAATAGGCACATCATTTTTCAGCCATTCAATAACTGGAAATGGCTCTCCAATAATATGGCAAAGAATTTCTGAATTTTCACCAGGACGTTTGGATTGAATTCTTGGCATCACAAAAACCTCAGGAATTGCTAGATTAAAGTGATAAATAAAATTACTTGTAAAATGTAGGTTCTAGTTAAAGTAATAAAAATTTTATGGAATGCTATATTTTATATTTCATGATAAAAATTTGTTGTGTGGGCATTTAATTTGCGGATTAAATTTTCAACTTGGCTTAAATTCCCAATATAATGATAAACTCTTTAAATATATTTCAGCTTGTTAGTTCATTCTCTTTGATACTTTGAAAGCTTTGAAAGCACAAAATATTTTTATACCAGACATTGAAAAAATATCTCGACAAGTTTTGGTGGACCGAAGAGATGTTGATTTCTAACATTATTGTTTGACAGGATAGTGTTTCAGACGTCACTCAAAAAAAATTTACAATTTACAATTTTTTTTATAAATATAAATGTTGTTAATATGAAAAAAATTATTTGTAAACACTACAAATTCTTTTACTAACATCCAGCAAAAGATTGTAAGGTTTATAAATTAAATTATGACAATATCTACAATATTTCTTGGATTGATAAATGTTTTGTGAAATCCTCAAAACTAAAAATACTAGTTTAGTGGAGACATTGTGGAATTTACACCATTTATTAAAGTGTTTTTCACAAAAGTTTTTAGAAAAAGAACAAAACCTTTTATAGTTCAACAAATGACATTTACAGATTTAATAAAATTTTTTTATGTATATTAAAAATTCAACGAAAATTTCTATCAAGTCGTCTTTTTGGTTTTTGTAGAACCGACAAACACTTTAAATTTTTAGAACAAAAAATCGGTATTTTTTCACTCGTTTACTATGAAGCCAGTTTTTTTGTCACATTCTATAAATTTAACCAAATGCAGTTGAATGTCTTAAAAAACTGCGAGTTTTTGTTACCCTAGATCATAGGGGGCGAACATTGAGAAAATATTGTTTAAAGTTTAAAAACTATTTTTACGGCTTTTGGGAAGGGGGCAAAATTTGTTTAGGTCGTTTTCTAGGTTTTTCTTTAATTTTCAATATTATAAAATAAGAACGATAATTTTTTTATTTACGTAAATACCTCTTTTTCAAATGAAGTAAAATCGATTTTTCAATTTAAATAATTCCGAGTAAAATCCGAGTAGAGGTTCGTCCTCTGTTCCTAGAGGAACCTTAAACCTTAAACTTAAACAGGCTTCACTGGCTAAAGCGTAAATCTACCACTGGTAATACGTGTCTTTGAAACTATAAACAGTTATTAAATTTTGATTTCTTTCTCTTACTTACTATAAACTGTTAAAATATGTGTTTGAACAATATCTTTATTTCTTTGTGCATGACATGTAAAGTTTCCAGCATGCATTAACTGTATCCTTGTGAAATACAAACTACCATCATTAAATATACGAACATCGTCTTCATTTAAAATCGACAAATCATAATTATTTCTTTTCCATACAATTGGAGGTGTAGGTGAACCAGTAACATCACATTTAATTTCTACATTATCGTTAACCCGTGCTGATAAGTGATTTACTTCTAGTGACTTCTCCAATGAAACAACGGAAACACCTTCAATAAAATAAAAAAATTATTTAATAAGAAAAATAAATTATATTAGTTAATCTTACTATAAAGCTTACTAAATGCTTGATCAAACTCATTTACACTCATTTTACCATCATGATTCAAATCGTCATAGAGCAACATATCACTCAATGAGCATCCATTACTTAACTCAGCTAAACGTTCATTTATCGTTACAGTTGTCAGTTCATCTATTTCCAAATCCCCATTGCCATCTAAATCGTAATGTGAAAACATTACCGAAACTAGAAAATTTTTACTATGGTTAATATCTGGTGATATGACACGAGCATGGTTATACAACAGCAAATTATCTTTCATGATTTCATATTCTTGCGCAGAGCATTTTCCGGATAAATAATTAAAACTACCATTCATTTTCTTCAAATTCAATGACCTTTCCCGATAAATAACATTTGTTTTAATATCATTATTCTCTGTTGTTACCACAGGAAGGGTTGTTGTCGTTGCAATTTTTTCATCGTTAAGGTTAGTAGCAGTTTTGCTCTTAAGACATTTTTCCATCTGATGTAATACCAACGGTCGTTCGAGATAGCATGCAGCACGATGGAACTCACAATGATTTTCGTAGATAACACCATTAGAACCGCACACAGCTTTTTTTCGATGTGTACACCATCGTTGACAAACACATTCCGGTTTACCGTTTATATTTATCAGACATTCGCTTCCTTTTGTACAGTAATGAACAAGACAGGGATCTAAAAGAAAAAGAAAATTTTGGTAAAAATAAAAAATATTTCGAATTTATTAAATAACTTAAATGAATTATTATGAAGAAGTCTCTTCTGAGATTTACCCTGAGTACTTGAGTTAAAGACACAGCAAACCAATTTTTTGTTCTTGACAAAATGAGTCGGATCATTTTTCGTAATTTAAACCGGAAAATGCTCTACAAACACAAAGTTTGGCAAACAATCTTAATTCCAAACTTGGTTGGTATGCAATATATCAGGGCTATATTGTTTGGAAAGTATACATTTTTCTCTCCATTTTAGGTAGATTTCATAGAAAAATCTACCTATTGCAACGTCAGTCATCGCGGAATTTCGGAAAAATTTTGGTGCCAAACGACAATAAATGATAAGCGAAGACGGAAAAACAAAAATTGCGTATGTTGCGGCAAATAATCTCAAGTTCGCGAACTGGCCATATAGGGGCAGCATTTAAGCAGCTGGCCTCTTAAAACTCGAATAATCTAGGGCATTATAACGGCCGTTTGAAACATAATCTTTAAATAAAATTAATAAATATTGAATATTTGAACATTTTTTATAATTTTTTGTCAGATGACAACCTTGGCGTTTAGGGTTCCTGAAAAATCAGATGTTTTAAAAATTTACTAAACTCTGTTGTCCTTGATCTAGACGAAAATGATTAAGCTCACATTTGAAAACTATTTCAAACATAAATCTATCCCAGATTTAAAAAATAAAGTTATCCCAGTCCGGAGATTATATGACCCTGAGGCTGTTGAAACGAATACAAACGCAAACGGCCATGCTTTCATCGTGTTTGAGTTTATGTTATTTAAACTCCTATTTTCTTTTAGATACACTTTTCATTTATAACTTTCAGCTTTCTAACCCAAGAGATTTCAATGGAATTAACGTTATACTAACATAATGCACAACACTCTCATGCCATACAATTATAACAACAAATGTCTTAATAAATAATAAGTTCTTTTGTTTTTGTTTTTGTTTAAGTTTTTATTTTTATTTTTGAGTTTTTTTTTCGCAAAAATTTAAATAAAAGAAAATAAAGTTGAATTAATTCTTTTGAATTAAGGAATATTTTTTAGGAAATTTGGGAAAGTTAGAAATTTTTTAAATCAATTTACACGTTCACATTACACGTTCACGATTACACGTTCACAAAAATTTTCTTAAATTGATAGATATTTGTATTTATTGAGGTGTATAAGTTCTTTGATAATTATTGATTAAAAATTATGTGTGGTGGTATTGTATGTAGGTGTGACGTAGTGAGAACTGAGAACGTTAATTCGCTCTTTGGTGGATTTAATATGTTATTAAAAGTAGTTTTAACCAAGTTAAAGAAAACTGTTTCGAAATGGCATTGATAAGATAGTTTAGGTAAATGTATTTAATTTGGTTTGATAGTTTTTTTAAATTATTCTGTTTCTAATAAAATTTTTTATTTAAACTAATCTGACACATCTAATTCTATTTGTACACAAAACGATCTGAACCCGAAATCTACCTATTTCTATCGTATATACCTGCCGCTTGGACTTTTTTTAAAATCTGGTAAAATTTAGTAACTAACAAAAAACAAAATTCAGAATTTCTGTACGTCAAATAATAAAGTTTCAGTACCGTGAAAGTGAAATGAGTAATGAACATTTGGATGGGTCAGTTTTTGATGATTTTTGATGAACCCCGTGAAAACTAATCCATGCTTTTAACATATGCGTTAGCATAAGTAATCAAAATTAAATAAAAAGCTAATCTATTCATAAAACGAGAATAATAAATATATCGACTACACATAAAGTAACACATTGAAAGGGTAAACAGAATTACGTTATGAACCTAAACATTACAAAGTTTTATGGAAACAAAAAACGGTTAAAATTTAACAAACTGATTTTTGCAATAAGGATATAGATGTTTTTAAATACATGTATACTGTTTATACTGATTACTGATGAAAAATAACTCCAATTAAATTAGTTGAACACAAAGTTAAAAGCATTAATAGTAGTGTGGGATTTAGGATTGTTAAAACTAACTTTCAAAGCTATAATAAACAAAATATTGTTTATTTATTCAGCGTATGGCTTTTGTTGTGGCATATCAAAATTTAAACTCAAAATAGGTAGACTCTTCTATGAAATCTACCTAAAACAAAACATGGATGGACATTAAATGAACTTACAATCGATTTGATTGCGCGTGTTTTAGTAAAAAAGTAAAAAGTAAAATATTTGAACATTGGGTAATACATTTGAACATTAGATGTTAACATCGAGCGAGTCTATCCATGCTACTACATCTGGAGTTGCCAAATGGATGTCTGAGATGTTACCATTGTACCGTCGAATTGGACACAGTTGCAATGTGTTTTATGGTTTGTTGTGGAGCGCCGCAGTCACACTCAGCGGACTCTGAAATACCCTACTTGTGGAAAGAATCAGCACAACGTCCATGATTCGTTCTTATTCGGTTTAATGTAGTCCAGATTTGACGTGGCAGATTGAAACCAGGTTGGGTTGAAGTCGGGCTAGTAATAGAAAGGCCAGTTGTGTTGTAATGATGCCAAGAGGTGTTCCAGGCATCCAAGATATTAAAACTAGTTGCCAGCAGGTTGCTGGCAGTTTTATGTGGAGGCTTTCTTGACTTCAATCGACAACGAGTGTGGTCACCGTAATATTCGTTCAAGGGCAACGTGATGTTGTTGGTTACCTTTATATGTTCACGCATGAGAGCATGTGAGCGTCTGAGTGCAGGCGGAGCGATATTGCTTAACACAGAGAGCCAAAGTAAAGGGGTGGATCTGATGGGTGGGGTGTGTTAAATAGACAAACTCCTCGCGCTACACCCTAGGTTACGCTAATAGTCTATTTGCAACATGCTAGCCAAACATTTCATTTCAAACTCTTGGCTGTGATACAAAAAAATAAATAAAATGTTGTAAGCGGTATGCATACAAATATTATTGAGTTGTAAATGAATTAAATTTAATTTATACTGTTGTTCGTAGAGTCAAAATTTTTGTAAGAAATTATATTGTAGCATCTATAAAAAGCCTTTTGAAATGTGTTGACTCGAAGAATGTTCTTGTTCTAAAATTTTATAAAATTGCTATTACTTTGAAATTGGTGCTGCATCGTTTTAGTTAATCAAAGATGATTGAGTGACAGTGATTAGCGTAACATTCTCCTGCAGATGGTCTAACAAACCTAAATATTTATATAGAGTATCCAAACAACCTTTGGTTTTGTATTAATTAACTATCGTTGATATCGTTGAAAATTAACTAACTAAATTAACTAATTATCGTTGATAGTTAACTAACTAAAGTTATCGCATTTTCATCTAATTTAAATTATACGAGTGGAAAATGTAACAAGGTTTTCTAAAATTTTACCAATAATGAATGAATTTTGATATGGTGAACCACCTGGTTTTACTCCAAAGACTAGAAAATGGTGGCTTTTGTGGGTTCATTCTTCAATGGTTGAAATCTGAGTCAAAGAGTCTGAGGCAATGTTTAAATACCGGCGTACCACAGGGTTTTGTTCTAGGTCCAATTCTCTTCTTAGTATACATGAATTCCGTTTTTGAGCTAAATTTGTTTGGGAGAATAAGTGTGTTTGCTGATGACATGGTTCTGTCTTATTCTCAAAACACGTATGCATTACTAACCGATCAAATCACTCATGGTCTAGAATCATTCCATGATTATAAGTGGCAAAACGAAAATATTGCACTTTCGACTTACTGTTCGATTTACCCCTAATTCTTCAGTAGTTAGTCACTCGGTCGTCTGTAATGAAACCAATTGTACAAGTAACTGCTTCGGTTACTACATTTAAATATTTGTGTCTTACACTAGACGATAAATTGAGCTGAAAACCTCAGATAGATGTACTGAAAAAAATATTTTTTAATGCTAAATAGGAAATTTTATATTCTTAAGTTTTTATGTCCAATACATGTACTAAAATGTATATACTATGCTCTCATCAATTTAAAACTTCAGTATGGAATTGGTTGCTACACGGTAACTTATCTAAGTACGCTAAAGCCTTTATTATTAGCCCAAAAATATATAGTAAGAATAATATATAACCGGAAAAAAATTGATCATAGCTGACTAATATTTCTTTTTAACTAGATTCTTCCACTAACCCGAGCAGAAATTTGTCAGGGCTCAAGTAAGGCCCTGATCAGGTTTGCCCTAACCCGGATCAGGCATTGGTAGGGCTGCCTGATTGGGCACTGATCATGAGTGTAACGCTTTTGCCCTATCAGGTCCTGATTGGGATTATCGAATCAGACTCTGATTGGGATAATCGGATCCGGCCCAGATTGGGATATCCTGACCAGACCCTGATATATATTTATATATTATATACATACATTAATCAAATTAAAATAAAAACATTACAATGGAAATAATTAAAACATACATACCACCTTAATGACTATTATTATAGTCGTTCAGCTGAGAAGCTACAACTAAAATATACATGAAACGATTTTAACTATATATTTCTAAAATGGATAATACTCTAGTGAATTTTAACCCATTTAAATTTCAGCTCGGGGTCAAATACGAAAAACCTGATCAGGGCCGGATATATTCAAATAAGGTTCACCCTAAAATGGTATAGGATAATCAGGCCCACATCAGATTGCACTAATAGAGATTGCCCTTGTAGGACTGACCAGGCCCTGATCACGCCCTGACTATATTCAAGTTTTCCCTAACTAATTTCTGCTCGGGAAGGCATCGATATATTTATAAGATTCTTAAAATATTTTACGTTATGAGTGGTAACTGAATGCTGAGGTATCATAGAAATTTCAATAGATTGCTCCGGTCTCAACAATTTGCTAATGTTTTGCGTTTTAGTACTACTCAAATCAGAAGATTCTTTACAGCCCTTAGCATATTTAATCAATTTTTCATCAACCTTTACAGCCCCTAGCATATTTAATCAATTACCGTCCGATATTTGTCATAGTTCGCTCTCTTTGTCTACGTTTCTTAAGAAAGTAAATTCATGGCTTTTTACCTTTGATTTAACCAAAATTAAAGAGTTGTTCAAGTTTATAATATGATGTTCTATGTTCGTTTGCTTAAGTTTTGTATTTATTTCTAAACAGTTGGCTAAATAATTGTTATTAATTACTTTGGTTTTGACGAAATCTAGAAAACGGTTGAAGTGATTTCAAAAAATTTTGTTTCTAAAAATAGGTATACTCAATGGTAAGAGCCGAAAGAGAGATGTGTTTGACAGCTGTCCCGGAAGTGTGTCAGAAAAATGTCAAATTTGTCAAAACAAGGAAATTTGAATAGTTTTTCCTTAAAAAACGTTCATTTTAAGTGATTACGAGTAGGACCATTGAATGTGGAGAAATCTTGATGGTCGGAAATATTAGGTGAGGCCAAAAAATAGATTATTGCATTATAAGTTTGTCAAAAAATATTGTCAAGTGTGTCAAAAGAATGATTTTCATTTTTTTAAACCAATTTTTTGGCAAAAAATTAAATTAATTATTTGTATGACATGAAATTTAATCGAACATGAAATTGAACATGGACATTTTTGATTTTGTTATAATTTTTGGAATATTTTTGGAATTCTGATAAAAGTTTTGTATATCTGATTTTGTTATAATTTTTGCGTTATCTTGGAAAAAGTTTTTTGAATTTCGAATTGTTGATTTGAATATTTTTAGAATTTTGAAAAAAGTTTGTATTCTTGATTTTGTTATAATTTTTGCAATATTTTTAGAATTCTGAAAAAAGTTAAAATTTTTGATTTTATTATAATTTTTGGAATTCTGAAAGAAATCTGAATTTTTGATTTTGTAATATTTTTCGTAACGCTAAATGGAGAGGTTTTTGAGTAGTTTGCTGAGTGTATCATCTGTTCACTAAATTATGTTAATATATGATCAGTTATAATTTTCAGGCAACGAATTGATGTTTCGTGCTAGTTTTGTAATAAATTTTTAAACAGAGATAAAATACTTGTCCTTTTACAAAGAGTTTTATGTTTAACATACATCGCTGCCGATAACTAAAAACAATGTCCTCATAAAATTTTTATGCCGAAAACTATATCAAAATCCTTAACCAAAACCGAAGTCTTGATATCACAGCAGTGGCGCACACAAGGGAGAGGGTTTGGGTCCCCCGTAACCGATTATTTTCCACCATGTTTTTTATTTAAAGTAAGGAATTGTTTAGTGTAACCATAATAAATTAAAGATTAACGTCTCTGAATATCAGAAGATGCGATGCTAAGTACGGAACTAAGGTTTTGTGAGAATTTTTTTTGAGGATTTTTAACGTTAATTGTAAAGTTTCGAGGATTTAAATTATCAGGGAAGACACACACCGGTAAAACCTTTCAGAGATGCCAGACGCCGTGAAAAAATCACTTTGAAAAGCGATAGTTCTACATCTTGTCACCCGAACAGTGAGCTGATGGTCTGCTATCAATGCTCTGATGTAACGTGTGAAGTTTGCAGGCTCAGTCAAAAACGGTTTGATCTAGACAGACACTCATTCATCTATAATGTAGTTGTAAAATACCGTAAAATCAGCGTCATATACAAACAATCCAGAAACTAAGATTTGAATTGCCAATCAATTAAACAGCTCTATGCTGTGTAGAATCAAAACACTTCAAACTAATTTTGCATGCTGTATTCCCTATGTGAGAACAATATTCCATGCAGGGACAATTAAATAACTTATATATCAAAAGAAGTTATTTACTATTAAAATCCTTACGACGACGACGCAAAAATATTAAATAGAACAACGTTCTTAGCCGAGGTAAAAATATGAGGATTCCAATTTTATTTTCAACCTTAACTACTAGAAGAAGCTCAGTCGAATTTAAATTTTCGTTGTGAACACATCAAAGCGTTAATTGATTTTTTCTATCTAAATTTTATTTGCAAAATTATTGTTAAAATTTAGTGTACATATTTATATTTAAAATGATTAAATATTTTATCCCAAAGGGTACATAGTATAGTAACTGCATTATTATATGTAAAACTATATACATATTTTATAAAGATAAGTGATTAAGTTTCATAGAACCGGTATAAATATCGCACTTAGTAGTTATATTTTTAAATAATTACAAAATAAAAACTTTACAATCATAATTCTAACGGCATTTTTGTTGTATTATATACAGTGATAATATTTTGTGTTTTTTTTTTGTTCGTTTTGTTTTTTTTTTGTTAGCAAACGAACGGGGTAAGGTACACTGGAAAGTAAAATAAAAAGGGCTTTATTTAATTTTGTTCTCTGTTAATAATACTAAAACAAAAATATTTCTTTTGAATTTTTAGATTTAAATATTATAATGGAAGATGAAGACGAAGAAAGTGAGGCAATCCCATTATTACAAATAGCCAATAATATTGCTGCAGAAAATGAATTACATAGGGTAAGGGCTTACCCGGATGCTTATAATGGACCTTTTTACGTGTATATGAGGGAAATGAATGTACCAATTAAATATACTAAAATTGCTAAATTACTTATAAACTCCTTTAAAGAAAACGGTATTGCAAGCATTATACAAGTCAGCCGATCCAAAGTTCGGGTTGAGTTTAAATCTATTGAAGCCGCAAATAGTTTCGTCAAAAGCCCACTTTTATTAGAATATAGAAAATATATACTTTCAGAGTATGTTGAAGTCGCAGGGGTAATAGATATTTGTGATAAGGAAGACCTGAATGAGATTCAGGTTTCTGGAATAGGAAAATTTAAAAATCCTGGATTAAAACATTCGAAGATCCTCGAAATATATCCTTTTCACAAAAAAATCTTAAACGACAATGGAACAGAAAAATTAATATATACTGGACGATCAAAAATCGTTTTTGCGGGAACTATTCTGCCTGACTATGTAGAAGTAAACAAATGGTTGATTCCAACTAAAATATTTAACCCTACGGCAATATCTTGTGACAAATGTGGAAAATTTAATCACACGTCTAAGTTTGCAAGAATAAATGCATAAAATGCAAAACGGAGCATGAAGATTTAACCTGTCCCCAAAAAAACAGTGAGTGTCCTTACTGCAAAGGCATTCACGTAAACCTTAGACAATGCCCATCGTTCTTAGCCATATCGCAAAAATTGGTTGAAAAAAATAAAAACAAAATAAAAACTACTTATGCCCAGGCAGCTGCTCAAGCCAACAAATTCCAGAGCTTAAACGAGGAAAATCTTTCAGAAAACGTGCAGAGCCAATATGAATTTCACTATTCAAATAAAAAAGCAAAAATAAGTAACTCAGCTGCAAAACCCAAACACAACATAAAATTGAATGTCCCACAAAATGAAAAACATACTGGTAAGAAGAGAAAAATAGATCCCCTATCTGAAAGTGAGATCGACACTGAAGAAATACCGCCTGGTTTTCAAAGCAACTACCGCCCTCAAATTACATCAGTTATAAATGGTATTTGTGATGCATTTTCAATAGGTCCCCAATGGAAAACAATGCCCAAAACTGTTATCGTGCCTATTATAGAACAGCTATTGCCAATTTAAGCACTATTCTCCAATCTTGTGCCCCACTTCTTTTTTCGCAATGTTAGTGAATGAGAGCACACAGTTGAATCTGCTTCAGTGGAATTGCCGAAGTATTGCTCCTAAAATAACTGAATTCGAACAACTTCTGTATGATAAAAATATTTCAGTTTTTTGCCTATCGGAAACGTGGCTCAAACCTACTATAGAATTTTCTATTAAAAATTATAATATTGAAAGACGCGATCGCTGCGACGGATATGGAGGCGTATGTATCGGTGTGCACAGACAGTTGAGATACAGGTTAGTCGAACTTCAAGCTTGTACAACTATGGAAATCTTAGGGATTAAACTTCAGACGGAAATAAGTAGTTTATCAGAAATTTATATTCTATCGATATATATACCACCAGCTATACATTTTAATCCTATTGAACTTACTCGTGTTATTTGCCGACTAGAAAAACCACAACGAGATGCCGCCGAACTTCAACCTAATCATGCCCATAACCCAATCCTCAAAAGTAATGTGGCTAGGACCCTCAATCTAGATTTTATTCAACTAGATAATGAAAGATCCCATCAAGAAACAGATTTTGATAAACAAAACTGTTTGACGAGTGTTGTAACTCCAGAAATGATTGGCTCTTGCTCTCCAATAACATCAGTTGCAGCAGTAGAGACCTTCCGGGAATATAACGGACCAACCGTCAGTTCACGAGATAGTGTACTCTCTCAAAGTAACAACTCCAGTGAAAAACCCTCCGGATATCTCGTTGCAACCCAGCGAAATATGGGGAGATGGGTGCGATTTCAACAAAGTCCTTTATTCCCCTGCGGCCAAGCCGAAGTGCCAATACCATAGTGGCTAGGTCAGCAGATTCCATTCTCAAAAACCTGTTGCTATAACTTTAACCTCACTTGAATATAGCGAACCAACCGTTAGTTCAAGTGATTTGGAAATCTGGACAAATAGCAATCCTCATGAAACTACCTCTCGAACATCTCGATATAAAGCATCGAAATGTAAGAAGATGGATAAGATTTCAATAGATCCTTTCATACCACTACAATCAAACAAGGGAGGTGAAACTACCTCCGTTTATCAGATTGTAGGCTCCTACCCAACCAATTTACAGATCAAAAATCATCCATATGTTAACCACACAATCATTTCTGGATCAAAACAAAGTCAAACAAGCAATGTAAATCAGAATATTCTAACAACAACTGCACAATCATCAAGTAGCAAAATACCACTTCTGATAATGGGAGATTTTAATGCTCATAGCAACGTCTGGGGCAGTAATCATGAAAATGGCAGAGGTTTGGAATTAGTGAAAATTCTAGATCAGTTTAATCTAGTATGTCTGAATAATGGATCAGCTACCCGCATAGCAGCGCCTCCATACCGAAACAGTTCCACAGATTTAACTTTTGCTCTCATCAATTAGCACTTATGCCTTTTAATTGGCAACTAACAAAAGATCCATTGGGTAGTGACCATCTTCCTATTATTCTTTCACATCAAAACATTAATCGAATCCCAAATAATCCTGGTTATCAGTTTGATCTGTCGAAAAACATCGATTGGGATCGTTACTAGAAAAACATTTCTGGGACAGCAACTGAATGGTGTAAATTAGAAATAACATTAGAAGAACAAATGGCGTTGCTCATAGAAGGTATTATTTCAAGTGCTATTAGCGCAAATACGAAACAGGCTGATAATAGATTTTTAAATAGAAGACCTAACAAGTGGTAGGATCGTGAACTTACAATCGCAAAAACAAGAAAAAATCAGCATTTAAAAAACTTTAGACGCTTTGGAACTCCTAATGCATATGCTACCTACCGACGGTTAGAAGATGAGTTCAAATTTCTCTGCAATGAAAAAAAAAACGGCAAAGTTGGCAGACCTTCTGTGGTTCCCTAAGTAACCAATCATCGTTAGCGGATGTCTGGCGAATGGCGAAACGTTTTAAGAATCCTGCTACGACTACAATAACGGCAGGTGCTTTAAATGAATCGTTGCTTTTGGACTTTGCCAGAATGCTAGCACCAGACTTTGTACCAAACGAGATAAATTTCAACAATTATAAAACCGGCTTCTCAAACGAGTGGCTCTCAGCTCCGTTTAACAAATCGGAACTGGAGCATGCAGTAAACCTCTGTAACAACACCTCCCCAGGGTTAGACAGCATTAAAGCCGTGCTTCTAAAAAAACTACCACCAGCTTGTAAAAACGAATTGCTTAATTTCTATAATAGATGTTTTACTGAGAGTCACTGTCCCACATCATGGTATGAAACCAAATTATAACTGTTCCCAAACCAAATAAGAATCCAAATGATATAAACTCATACCGTCCAATTAGTTTGCTTTCTTGTATAAGGAAAGTTTTCGAAAAAATGATATTACTACGCTTGGAATATTGGCTGAAAAGCACCAGATTATATCGAGCACTCAATTTGGATTTCAAAAAGGTAAGAGTACCCGAGATAGCCTTGCAATAATAACAACGGATATTAATGCAGCTTTCTGTCAAAACGAAGAATGCATTACCTGCTTCTTAGACATATCAGGTGCATATGACAATGTCAAAATTGACATACTGTGCGAAAAAACTATTGACTATGGGTGGTCCATTGAAGATGGTAAAAATGTTGTGGCAGTTGCTAAAACAGAAAAAAATGTATTTTTACGTAAAAAACGAAGCAAAAATGGTTCGAACTGGGTATCAAGCTTTACCACAAGGTTCTGTGTTAAGCCCTTTTCTGTACAACATATATACTTCGGGTATTGATACTGTGCTACAAAACGGGTGTCAAATCTTACAATACGCAGATGACGTAGCCATTTACTGTTCCTCCAAACACATAAATCGCAGAAAACATAGTTCCGAGATCTCTAGTAAATCTTGAGCTATTTTTCAATAGCTTGGGACTAAATCTCAATAGCAATAAGACCCAATGTATTGTGTTCTCAAGAAAACATTCCAGTTTTCAATCAAATTTAAAACTATGAAGTGAAGTTAAAACAAACTGAAGTTATAAAAAACCTGGGAATAACATTCCAACGAAAACTGAACTGGACTGCTCATGTGACAGAAGTTGTCTCTAAATGCAAGAAGCGTATTAACTTTCTAAGGTGTATTTGTGGTGTCAAATGGGGAGCACACCCAGAAACACTTCTCATTTTATACAAGTGCTTCATAAGACCAGTTTTGGAGTACGGATGTGTTAGTTTTTCAGTAATGCCCAAAACTCTGCTAATTAAATTAGAACGAGTGCAATGGTCAGCCCTACGAATATGCTTAGGTCTGATGCCATCCACCCACACAGCTACGTTGGAAGTTCTCAGTGGCGTTCCACCAATAGATATTCGATTCAATATATTAAACTATCGATTCCTCATTGGATATCTATTTCAAGAAAATCAACACTTGATAACTAAACTGAGCAATCTTCATACGATCACAAATACTTTGAAAGTACTTCCAATAGTCACCGATGTCATAGAAACAATTGGTAATGTTCAGCACGAAAACGTTTATGAATTTAACTTCGAGTCTTTGTACTACATTCCCAAAATAAGTGAATTGGTAAGGACAGATATAATGAACAAATCCCAAACTAATTCGTTAATTGCCCAAAAATCCTTTCTTCGTAGCACAAAGGACTATGAACCAAATCAGGTACTGTACACTGACGGGCCAACAACACAAACTCTTATGGGATAGGTATCTATCAACCTAAAGATGACGAGTTAATGTTTAGTCTTAGAGAGCCCAATAATATATATATACAACCGAACTTACTGCTATTTATATTGCGGGTAAGAGCATTGAAGCGCAGGACCCAGGCAAATACATGATTGTTACTGACAGTCTAAGTTGCATCACAGCTCTTCAAAACTATAGAGCTCCACATAAATCCAACAATCGGCTTATCGAATGTAGAGATATATTTTACCGACTGGAACAAATAGGTTTTGACATAACATTGATGTAGATACCATCGCATATGGGCATTGATGAAAACGAAAAAGCAGACTTACTTGCAAAGAACGCTACTCAATCTGAATATCTCGATTTGCCGATAAGTTCTTCTAATTACAGGTACTTAGCAAAGGTCTTCGGGTTATCGAAATGGCAACGAAAATGAGACAAAGATGAAATGGGACGGTTTACATACTCAATCTAACCAAAAGTATCCTGGGAGCCATGGTCTAAAAATATTCAAGAAAATCGAGAGTTTTTGGTCACTTTTGGAAGAATCACAGCCAACCACTACGCCCTCAATTTACACTTGGAAAGAGTGAATATAATTCAAGATGCCAAATGCAGCCGTACGTTGAGCTACGAAACAGTAGACCATATTTTATGGCAGTGTGTACTTTTACACGAGGAAAGAGCTAAATTTTACAAAGACTCCAAACACAAACATCTCTTTGGTTGCTGTATCAGAGATATAATTGCTTGTCAACAATTTGCATTTTGCAAGGAAATCTTTATGTTCCTTAAAAAATGTAATATTAATATTTAACGTAAACAGATACTTTAAGCCACATACTACCATTTGTATACATTGTAGATTAATTTAAAAGAAAATCAATAGCTGCTCTCTGCTTCCTGATTGTTTTGCTTGGGCTTACATAAATAAAAAAGTAACAATACATACTGTACATTAATTTTGTAATCAAATAAATATAGAGCGGATCTGTAATGGTTTTACCAGCGATCCTAATAATAAAAAAAAAAAAAAAAACTACTAGAAGTCTACCAGATTCTTTCTCTTCAGTTTTTCTTCAAGAATCAAACTTTAATGAAAACGGATTAGGCGTTGATAACCTAGAAAAATAGCAAACTATAGTTTTGCTCGTGTTGAATTCAACATTGTTTTTAAATCAATGTTTAATGACTCTATAAAATTTAACCTAGTGTTATTAAGCGCTACTGGTGAGTATGATTAGGTGTTTCATGAGAAGCATGAGGCGTGCTTTCAGATTAGCAAAACTATCTTACATTGTCTTTCTTTAATTATTTTTGACGACTTAAGAAGCTCATAA
>CAVNZG010001042.1:80305-122805 GCA_963693315.1 Diogma glabrata
GGAAAAAATGTCCATATTCAAAATTTAATCATTCCGCGGGGGAAACACATTAGTCCAAAAAAATAGTCCCCCACCCCCCTCTTTATAGGTGGGCGGGGGTAACTTTGAATCTAAAATAGGAACCCCAATTTTTTATTGCAGATACGGATTTTACGGCTAAAAGTTCGTACAATTTGACTAAAAAATTTTGTTCGATTCATGATAGATGTAAATGGGCCTGCCAGATCACCAGATTTTACTTTGCCAGATTTCTTCTTGTGGGGCTATCTCAAAGAGAAAGTTTACAAACATCAACGAACAACACGTGAGAATATGATTGGGCGAATCAAAAATGCTTGTGCCGAAATTCAAGCAGACACACTTCTCAGTTGTGTACAGTCATTTAAAGAGCGGATTAATAAGTGTATTGAAGTCGAAAGCCATCATTTTGAACTCTTATATTAAGCTAAAATTTCTTTATTCACAAGCCATTTACATTAATAAACATTTTACAATGAAAACGTGATATTTTTATTGCATATGTATTACAAAATCGTAGGTATATGTTCTTAGTAAAAGAAATCGAAAAATTGAATTTTGTTGATTACAGCGCCATCTATCATGAATCGAACAAATTTTTTTACTCAAATCGTACGTACTTTATGCCGTGAAATCCGTATCTGCAATAAAAAACTGGGGTTCCTATTTTAGATTCAAAGTTACCTTCGCCCACCTACAAAGAGGGGGGTGGGGGACTTATTTTTCGAGATATTTGAAACTTTCAGGTTAAAAAAATCAGCCTGTATATATATATATATATATACATATATATATATATATATATATATATATATATATATATATATATATATATATATATATATATATATATATATATATATATATATATATATATATATATATATATATATATATATATATATATATATATATATATATATATATATAAATATGTATATATATATATAAATATGTATATATATATATATATATATATATATATATATATATATATATATATATATATATATATATATATATATATATATATATATATATATATATATATATATATATATATATATATTTATTTATATATATATATATATATATATATATATATATATATATATATATATATATATATATATACATATTTATAAATATACATATATTATAAATTAATACAACGAAAACTAAAACTTACTGGTTGTTGTAAGTGTATCAGAGTTTTTATTAAATAATGTATCATAAAAACTTTTTTGGTTATTTATAATAATTTTATTATTAGTATTTTGACTTTTAATTTTTTGTTTTGTTTCACTAATATTATTATTTATTAAACTATTACTATCATTTAAAAATTTTGTTAATGTGGTTTCACATTTCAACAAAAGTATAGTAATTAAGATTGGTAATATGTTATTTTTTTTCAGCATTTTGGTTTTTGTTATGAGACGTCATTTATTTTTAAAGCACAATGAAAATCAATAAAATAAAACAATCAAACAAAATTAATATCAAAGAAAACGTTTATTAATTTTTGTTAATAAGCTGTGGTTAATCAGCATCTCAAATAAAACCACATCAATTTAAATTGGTCAATTTAATATTAAATATTTTATTTTCTACGATTTGCATTACAACTTTTTATTAAATACGATGCACGACAAGCAAACTTTCATAAAATTTATAATAGGGGATTTCTCTTAGACATCGTGCGCATGATATTAAATTTATTTCCAACAATGTATTAGATCGTCCTTTTTAATAAGTAGCAACAAAACGTTCTTATAAACCAATAAAATTTAAATTGTGTTGAGCGACACCGTAGTAACCAAAGGATTGTATCAAACGTAATATAACAAATTTGTGATTAATAATTAGATGTCTGGAGACTTCGGCCTGTGGTGAGAGTTTAGTAGTAATGCACCAGTCCTAGAAATAAAAAAGCCGGTATCGCATAACCGACTTTTATTTCATAATACCCTGCTGGATACTCGGTCCGGGTATTTAATTTAATTTTCATTTACAAACCAACCGAGAATCCTGTAAATGTTTAGCAATTTAATTACTTTAAAGGTTGAAAAGTGCAAAACAAATATGTGAAAAGAATTCAACATAAATAAATCCAGTATTGTATTTTAATATGAATTGAATTTGAATGAATTTAAAAAATTTCGGTATAAAGCGCAGAGTTGTTAATATACATTTATAAAACGTTTTATACGTAACACGTATAAAATGTATAAAACGTATAATATCTTTTTGTTTTTGAAATTCATTCATAAAAATTAAACATACTTCTTACTTCAGATATTAATTATATTTTTAATTTTTATACTTAGTAAAAATATAATTAGGTAGTTATAAATTATTTACATATTTTATAATTTATTAAAAAACTATTTGTTTGGAATTTTCTCTTTTTATTCTTTTGAATGGCTCCTTTGATACGTCTTTATTAAAATAATAAAAAAAAACAATTATTATAGATGATTCATTATAAATTACCAACATACTAATATATCCATGTATACATTCAATTCAATTATTTAAACTAAAACATTAACTTATGAACTAAAAAATAATATAATTAATACTGGTTTGATGAACTTTGGGTTTTTTCGTTCAATTTAAGTGATTATAGTATACGTACTCAATAGTTTCCTGGAACTTTCTGACTTCTGAAACCAAACGGCTTCGGAGAGAGTTAGATGTATGACCAGTTAGCAAATACTTTTTCTAGCTAGGCAGTTAACACTTGTAAATTTAGTAATTTATTTGCCTATCCTTGATTTTGGCTGTTATTAATTAGTTTACATATGTGAATATCAGTCCTGTATTTTACCGTACTCTCCTGTTTTTTTACCTTGCTGTCCTCTGAGATTTTTTATATTTAGAACATTACAATGTCCCTTATGTCCTAATGTGATATGCACATGTCTTCTTTTTTGCTTAAATTTTACACGAACATGAATTTAGAATTCTAATTTTTCTAAATTTCAAGTATTACAATCTCGAGCCAAATGTCACAATCGTATGCCCACTTTGTTTGCATTTCTCGGCGTTAAGTAATAAATAAAAATTCGTAAAAAGCAATCAAAAATGTCAGTCTGTCTACTGACCGGCCCGCCAGCCAACCGTAACAACAAAAATTTTTGTTTCAGAAAATAGGTTTCATCAATGATAAGAACCGCAGGGACGTAATATTCGATGTATCGGAAAAGTGTAAAAAAATGGGATATTTGTTTTGCTTAAAAACGTTTAAATAATAATGAGCAGGAAGATTGGATGTAGAGAAATCTTGATGGCTGGCATTTGAATGTAAAAAATATTTTATTGATGTAAATAAAAAAAATGTTTTTTTAAAAGAAAAGAGTAGTTTTTTATTTAAAATAATTTGTTTGCTGTTTTTGGGTGAAAAGTCGAGCTCAAAATATGTTTATTTTCATCCAAAATTTTAGTTAATATTTTAAAACTGACAGCTAAACGTATACTTTTTTCATTACGATTGGTTTTTACCCAGTAGTTATAAAACGATTAAAAAGTAGTCGTATTCGTGTTACCCGAAATACCAATTTTTTGTAATTGTATACAATTTCTATTATAAAGTATACTTTAAGTTTTAAAAATAGCACCCCAGGACAGTTATGCGTATATAGTCAAAAGATCCGCGAAACACGAAAAACTTATTAGGTGCCGTGTTTTAATTAGAAACCAAATGAATTTAATTTTGTGAGTAAGATTCATAGATTTATAGGATGGTAGATGGCCTATATTAAATTTGCTGCATCCTTCAGCACTTTCTTTAGAGTTAGTATTACATCGTAGTCATAATACTAATAATATATTGTTGTATTCATTTTATATGTATATTAAACAATTCCCATTTATAGGGTAAAATATGAAGGGGCTGAAATCTCACAGCTCTGAGATATCAAGACTTCGGTCTGCGTTAAGGATTTTGATATAGTTTTTGGCAAAAAACTTTTATGAGGACATTGTTTTTAGTTTTGGGCATCGATGTATATCTATATATATATATATATATAAAATTGAAAGTATGTGAGTTTGTCGTTTATGCATTAATACACCATTCATCCGATCATCATGAAACTTTGGGAAGTTGTTGTGTACACTTCCGAATAGGTAACAGGCAATTTTTTTTTAAATGGAACCCTAGAGTTATTATAATTATCTAATTATAATGTTGATAATAATTTAATTTGATTTTTCTTTAAATATCGTTTTATACGGCTAGATTACTTTGATCAATTTTTTTTTTGTTGAACATAATTTAATGAAATTGAAAAATGGAAGTTTAATCTGAAACAATTACATTTGTTTATCAAAACTATATGTATTTGAATTTAACACATAATGATGTTACAAATGTATGTATAACCAAACATGGATAGCAATTATGATAAACAAACAACTTAAAAATGTGGCCCTTTGCCGCCAACACGTTTGCAAAAGAGATTGGCACACAGTTACAATGCATTAATACCAATGAAATTATAAAATCTGCCCGCCCGCAGGAACATATGTAAAATTTAAAATTTTGGATCTATGGATGTGACAAAGTCGCGTACTTTAGTACCTGCTATTGGCAAATCAGTTAACGTGAGATATCGTATACTACTGACAATGGCAGTAAGCTATCACTTATATTAAGGGGATAAGTGATATTTTAGGGGTGCTGGCGGATGTACTTTTTTCAATCAACGATAGTACCCTTAGTCTTAGTTATGGAATATTCTTTGACGATAACGCTCTATTTTTTTTTAAATAAAATGTGTTGGGTAGTAGGAATTACAATGTCTGTCACAACAACACATAAGAACCTTTTAAAAAAAGGTCCCATAACAACATGCTTTCTAAGGTGTTGATGGACGTAATTTTCTTATTTTTTAAAAGAGTGAACTTTTTGCTTGCTTGAACAAATGAGCTTCCATATAACTATTATATATGCTGGCTTGCTTGAGGAAAACAATGCGTTGCATGATCTTGGTATATGCTTCTAGTACTAGGATAATTAGGAACCTAATTTTAGCTTTGTTCCTGCAAATTTGAAAAAAAGTACATTATTTTTATTTCTTACATCCTATCATGAAATATTGCCCTATGTCGTACATTATTATGTGAAAGGATTTATTAATAAGTTTTCCATTTTTTAAGAAGAATATAAAAAAAGAAATTTGCGTCCATCAACGTCTTAAAAAGCATTGTGTTGTAGAGCTTAGGTCTTAAAAGGTTTTTATGTGTTGCTGTGACACTTATTGTAATTCCAAATATGTCACATATTTTGAAATTGCACAAACTTTTTTGAACTTCGATGAAAAAGATGATGAAAAATGTCATTGAGTGGAAAATTCAAAGAGGAAGATGTAGTGTTGCCACGACAGACAGGCCACATATTTCAATGATCCCAACAGATCAAACGTTTAGTTTCCAGTGCAACTCGCTTTTGCAATTACCATCAACAAAGCACACGGACAGTTACTGCAAGAATGTGGACTAGATTTGGAGAATCCGTTCTTCTCACATGGACAACTGTATGTGGCTGGCGCGTTAGGAAAACCTTCTGATTTATTCGTGTACGCACCAGACGGAAAACCAAAAATATAGTGTACCCACAAGTACTCGAATAAATAAATAGAATTAAAACGACATGTTGAAATTCGTTCCATATTAAAATAAATAAGTTGCAATAAAATTGAATCAATGTAAATTGAATGTTATCTTTACGAGTTTTCTTTCTTGTGAGATTGCGGCAATATGCGACCAATGTTAAATAAACAAAACTTTTATGCTATTTGGTGTAAAAAATAAAATTTTGAGAGATTTTGTGAGTGATTAAGATCAAAGTAATTATTATATTTCACTTGAATTCAGCAAATTTGACAGCATTTCTCATTTTCTCTCAAAAAAACTTCTTTAGAACAGTTTTTGTGTGTTTCATGTCGGGTACAAATACAATGCATGAGCACTGTGAACATTTGTGAATCTATTTTTGTTCTGTATAATGTTCTATATAGAGATGAGTGATGACACACCTCTACTTATTCAACAAGTAATTTACAATTTTTTATAGCTTACTCGAAAACTTATTTGATCGCCAATTTTTCATATATCCGAACTGATGAGTTAAAGTGCTGATTATTTTTCATCCAAATTTTGAAAAAAATAGACCTTTAATCATGTACTTTCATCAATTTGTTTCCTCTTTTCTTTTTTAATAAACTTATTATAAAAACCATCTACCAACTTTACTATTTAATGTAAAAATTATTCCTTTAAAAAAAGGTTATTATTCCTTTAAAAAAAATTCGATCTATTTTTCATAATAAATGGAAATTTTTCAAAATAAAAAAGGTTTTATTAATAAAACATCAACAAAAATTATAAATATATGTATTATGTAACTTAATTAAAATAAAAAAATAAAATCCCCTAAATGCATTCTATACTTAACTACTTTATCGATAATTCTAAGTATCCAAAAACAAAATTTTATATAAGTTTTATTTATATGTATACGAATTATTTATTTATATGAATTTATTCATGAATAATAAAATAAAAAAGCACAATAATTTTAAAGTTATTTAAAGAAAATAATGAATTTATGAATAAAAAAAAAACAATTTTAATGTTATTTAAAATAAAAATTTAAAAACTGCATTATCGTAAAACGAAATGTATGTATGAATATGAATAAAATAAGAGTGTGTAAAAAAACAATAATTTTAATGTTATTTAAAAAAAAAAAAATAAAAAAAATTCGCAATATTCAGGTTTCGAACTTTCAATCTATAGATCATCAGTCGAGCGCGCTACCAAATTGAACTATATTTGGTCTTTTGACTAAAGGATAGATAAGATATTCGTTACGCTTGTATAGAAGGATAGACTTACGGCTATTATATTATAGATAGAGAGATAAATAAAAAAAAAATTTAAATTGTCACCAAAGAATTAAATATTCTTATATATCGTCGCCTTAATAATGAAATAACGTATGCCATATATACGTTGTTATTATATAATGGGTGCGCCGCATTCCTCATAAGGATGTCTATAAAGTGGCATTTTAACATTTTCCAATTTTTTTATAACTGGCACCCCCAGTATGGGCACCCAAAGTAATATATTGTTAATTAACGTACATGCAAATTTGAATTTGGTTAAATATTGAAACAGCGTAAATGCATGTACGATATTCCAATTCCTACAGAATAATAACTTGGGTAAAATCATTGTCGTATATATTACATACATTACGATCGCCACACGAAATGGTAAATCTAAAATATTGTATAAGCATCATTCGTGACTACATGATATACCGGTTCATATAAATAAAAAATTGTAAGAATATCATGCGTTAGTTCAATAATAATTTATTTTAGGCTTAATCGTACTTCTATGCAAAAGGAAATAACGTATATGAAATATGAAATAACGTATATGGCACCTGATTGACTTTTCACCTCTTTTTAGGTAGAAAAGCCAGCAGGTACCAATGTGAAATTTTAATATGTTGTGGGGAAATTAGTCAAGATTAATTGGTAGAATTTTTTTTTACAATATCTATATTCATTTAATAGTGCTGCCGAGTTTACGAAAATCAGAAAATCGAAAAATCTTTAAATCCAATTATCTCGAAACTACACTTTTGCGAATACGTTGTTTCATTATTAAAGCGACGGAGTATTTGTTTTTCATGATTTGCAAATTGTCAAATAAAAATTTACCCATGATGTTAATGTCAATTATTGGTTTTAGACGAGTTATATGAAACAGGTGTATATTAGAACTAATTGAAAATAAAATTGTTATATGTTGAATCGACATAATATGAATCAACTTGTCTATTTAAATTATCAGGTTTTTTCTTAATTAAAATTGCTTCTTTGAGTTTACGTTTAAAAGTATTATTTTCACGAGAACAAATTCTATAGTCTTGCCAATCAATTCTATGTTGTGTTTCTACAACGTGTTGTGACAATCCACTATGAGCACCGTCTAGTTTCTTAGAGTGATATTCATGCTGTTTTATGCGTCTGTTTAAATATTGTCGTGTTTCACCAATATAAACACTTGTGCAATCTTTACATTTCCCCTCATAACAAACAGATGATTGTTGTCCGATAGGAGTTTTATCTTTTAGTTTGCTAAAACCATGTTGCTGAAGAGTGTTGTTAGGTTCACCAACAACTCTAACATTGGATATGGCCATTCTATGTTTCAATTTATCAAATAAAATAGGAATATATGGTGGTTTTGTTGTATGTTGTAGTATTTGAAATTTGATTAGATGAAAGGTGATTTGATGCGGAGTTTTGTTGCTGTTTTAATTTGGTTATAGATGAGCAAATTTGTTGGTTGACGAGATTGATGGGATAATCATTTTCTTGAAGGGTTTTTCTCAAGAGTTTAAAATTTTTTTTATAGAATTTCTTATGAGAAAGTTTGAAAATTTTTTCAGTTAGAATGGTTATCGTATTTCGTTTATATGACAATGGTAAATTTGACTTAAAATTAATATACCTTCTGGACCAGGTATCTTTTCTATACCAATCTGTGATTATTTTGTTTTTTGCGTTGTCATGTAAAAGTAAAGTATCCAGAAACGCCAATTTTTTGTCAATTTCTTTTTCAACGGTGAACTGGAGTCGGGTATGAAAACCATTGAATCTGCAAAGCATTTCTTCAACCTTATCAAAAGGTATGGCAGTGATACAATCATCAACGTAACGAAAGTAAAACAGTGGATCAAAATCTAGAGAAGATAAAACTGTATCTTCCAAATGTTCTAAAACAAGTTCAACTAAAGGTGGTGAAATAGGTGAGCCCATTGGTGAACCTTGTATTTGTTGATAAAAGACATTGTTATAGGTGAAATAACAACCGTTTAATATGAGCTTTATACCATCGATAAATTCAGATAATGGTAAAGATGTATAAATCTTGATATCGTTCCACTTATTCTTGATGCAATCAATTACCAAATCATTTGGGGTGTTTGTAAAAAGAGATACCACATCCAATGATATCAATATTTATAAGCGTAGCAAAGCACGCAAATTTATTACAAGACAAACACGAAATTAATACGTTGCCACAAAATTATAACAAATCATAAATTAATGAAAAGATGATACACCCAACAAACTACTCAAAACCTCTCCATCTAGCGTCAAGAAAATATTACAAAATCAAAAGTTCATATTTCTTTAAGATTCCAAAAATATTCTATTAAAATAAAATTAAAAACTTAAACTTTTTTTTAAACTTCTAAAAACAATCCAACAATTATTACAAAATCAAAGATTGAAACTTTTTTCAAAATTCTATAAATATTGCAAAAATTATAACAAAATCAAAAATTGAAACTTTTTCCAATATCTTAAAATATTGCGAAAATTAAAACAAAATCAAAATACAAGTTTAATTCAATATTCCAAAAATTATTCTAGAAAATAAAATCAAAAATTTAAATTTTTTCAAAATTTTAAAAATATTGCAACTGTTTTGCATAATTGCATAATGCATAACAAACTGTTTTCAAAATTCTAAAATTATTCCAAAAATTATTACAAAATCAAAGATTGAATCTTTTTTCAAAATTCCAAAAATTATAATAAAAACAAACAAACAAACAAACATTTTAACTTTTTCAAAATTCTAGAAAATTTCCGAAAATTCTTAATAAATCAAAAATTCAAACTTTTTCCAAAGTTCTAAAGTTGTTGCAAAAATTATAACAAAACCAAACATACAAACTTTTTTCAAAATGTCAAAAACATTCAAAAAATTATAATAAAAGTTGAAACTTTTTCAAAATTCTAAAAATATTCCGAAAATTCTTACAAAATCAAAAATTGAAACATTTATCAAAATTCTAAAAATATTATAAATTATAACAAACAAATAATTATAACAAAATCAAAAATATAACCTTTTTTAAAATTCTAAAATTATTTAAAAAATTTTAACAAAATCAAAAATACAAATTTTTTTCAAAAGTCAAAATTATTCCAAAAAATATTACAAAATCAAAGATTGAAACTTATCCCAAATCAAAAATTCAAAATTCAATAAACTTTTTCCAAAATTCAAAAAATATCGCAAAAGTTATAACAAAATCAAAAATACAAACTTTCTTCAAAATGCCAAAAAAATTTCAAAAATTATAATAAAATCAAAATTTAAACTTTTTCACAACTTTAAAAATATCCCGAAACTTCTTATAAAATCAAAAATACAAACTTTTTTCAAAATTCCAAAAATATTTCAAAAATTATAACAAAATCACAAATTTCCATGTCCAACTGTAATGAAGCGCTTTCTCATTGGCGAACCAATGAGAAGGACATAGCAGGAAGCGTACCTAGCGAGATTGATTTTCAAGCCCCAAGCTAGCTTCAGCCCATGGGAACGATAAAGTAACCCTGCTACTTCAGCACAAATACAGAAATGTACGCTATTCAAGAAAATTTGCAGAAATGGAAAGAAATACAAGTGGAAAAACGGAGACTCTGGCGACCCCTTTTGCGAAAGACCCACGATCAACACGTCCAAACCCCACGTTCACTCACATACGCTCACACACACACACACACACACACACACACACACACACACACACACACACACACACACACACACACACACACACACACACACACACACACACACACACACACACACACACACACACACACACACACACACACACACACACACACACACACACACACACACACACACACACACACACACACACACACACACACACACACACACACACACACACACACACACACACACACACACACACACACACACACACACACACACACACACACACACACACACACACACACACACACACACACACACACACACACACACACACACACACACACACACACACACACACACACACACACACACACACACACACACACACACACACACACACACACACACACACACACACACACACACACACACACACACACACACACACACACACACACACACACACACACACACACACACACACACACACACACACACACACACACACACACACACACACACACACACACACACACACACACACACACACACACACACACACACACACACACACACACACACACACACACACACACACACACACACACACACACACACACACACACACACACACACACACACACACACACACACACACACACACACACACACTCACACACACACACACACACACACACACACACACACACACACACACACACACACACACACACACACACACACACACACACACACACACACACACACACACACACACATTGTTAGTCAGAAACGTTCAATAAACTGGCAATCGTTGGATACTTTCGTGGAATCAAAAATGATAAGCAGATAAGCTATATAAACTTGCAATTGATGTATACTTCTGATGAATCAAAATGATAAGTAGATACGCTATATAAACTTGCAATTGATGTATATTGCAATTGATGTAAAATTTCGTTGAATCAAAAATGATAAGTAGAATCGTTACATAAACTTGTAGAACTTTGTTGAATCAAAAATGATAAATAGAAACGTTATATAAACTTGTAAAACTTTGTTGAATCACAATTATAAGTAGAAACGTTACATAAACTTGTAGAATTTTGTTGAATCAAAAATGATAAATAGGAACGTTATATACACTTGTATATCTTTGTTGAATCAAAATTGATAAGCAGAAACGTTATATAAACTTGTAAAATTTTGTTGAATCAAAAGTGATAAGTAGAAACGTTATATACAGTTGTATATCTTTGTTGAATCAAAAATGATAAATAGCAACGTTATATAAACTTGTAAAATTTTGTTGAATCAAAAATGATAGATAGAATCGTTATATATACTTGTATAATTTTGTTGAATCAAAACCGATAAGTAGGAACGTTAATCAAACTGGCAATCAGCAACGTTGAACAATTTTGTATTTATAAAACGTTAAGTAGAAACGTAGAACTGATAATGTGGTTAGTAAGTAGAAATGATAATGCTGTAGAATCAAAATGATATGCAGAAACGTTGTATCCGGTTGCAAACACAAACGCTGAATCAATTTATAATCACAGGTGAGTATGGTAACAAGTATAGCAATTACGGCCGAATGCGTTGAAATGTAATCGTTGCAGGACGCGTTGAAATCCAACAAATGTAATAAATTGTACCAGCACTAGTTAAACTATCTGTAGAAATAGATCGGTAATAATTTGTATCAACGATCGTGGAGCAATACGTTGAAATGTAATTTGTTGCCGGATACGTTGCAATCCAAAAAAAAAGATGTAATATATTGTACCAATACCAGTTACATTATTCGTCGAATAAAATTGACAATATGTAAAACATGCGGCAGTAATAGCAAAAATTATATATAACTGTTGCGCTATTAAGTTCCGTAATTTATCAAATTAATACTTGGATTCATTACAATTCAATCCTATCCTTCTCGCAAATTTCATGTAAAAGGTTGAGTGGTAATATGTAAGAATGTTAGCAAAAGGAAAATTATACATATATCCAATAAATACGTATGCTTAGGTAAGTTGCAGATTTACTGGGAACCACATTTCAATTTCTGATCACCTAGGTTTCCTATGTATCATTATTTTTGGATTCACAGGAGGGGCAAATCACAAGCATCAGGCTTTGTTTTTCCAAAATTCATTTAAACAAACAACAAAAAAAATTTCCAAAAAAAAATATTTTAGACATACTGTTTACTATCGAACATATTTGATATTATATTATATTCACAAATTTGACCTTAACAGTCAATCAGAAAGGAACAAGTTCATAAATTATTTAGCTTAGGACAAATACAGACAAGTATCATATTTTCATTTCTCTAATAATTAAGCTATATTTTTCTTATGCGTTATTATTGTATAGTACGTTACACTCACTAATTTGAAATTTAACAGTCATTCAACAAAACAGTTAATAAATTACTTAGATTAGGACAACTACAGACACGTATCATATTTTTTCTTTTTTTTATAATTTCTTTAATATTCTACTTTTCTTAGTCATTATTATCTTCCGTTGTTAAAAATATCTAGTAAATATCACAGTAATCAACAAATAAATTTCTCGAGTTCGTGGCAATAGTAATAATAAAAAAAAAAAACGTACATCAAAACCAAAAATATCACAGATCAATCTTAAATTAACAAAAAATATCACAGTTCAAGCTATCACAGTTCTATTCTATATCCGAAAGGACACGGTTCAATAAAAAACAATACATGATTGAATTCTGCACACCGGAACGTGACCGTTAATCAAAACTAACACCGTTAATTGTTGGTAATACCATCACAACTTAATGATCTCTACAATACGTATCATATTTCAAATAATTCACGCGCGATTCAAGGACACATACGGTTGTGTTTGTTTTGTTTTATAAACAATATATTTCCTATAAGAATACTACGAACACCACTCTCTTTGAGTTATAACTGTTCCATGAGGTCACAGTGAATCATAAAAAAAATGTTACCTCCAGGAACTAATCGTTCCGTTTGTTCCTTTGGTGTCCCCTTGTCCTACGGTACGGGAATGTATCACCTACTGACCTGTGAGATTGTTGACATCGGTTTGTAGAACAAATTGTAATTTAATTCAACTATTACACACGCGATTTTAGATTTTAGATTAATTACACAAATTAAACGTCACAAAAACTAGTGAGAACAAAATTTTTAATCACCGCAACACAATAAAACATATTTCAATTAATTTGATTCATGGAAAAATGACAGAAGGCCAGTCACCATCGGTTAATAGCAAAATATGATGTACGAGACAAACAAACGAATGATAAACAAACGTAATAGAATTAAGAGCAAACAATTTTACAGTGGCTTATTATATAGCCAAATTTTTAGTCTCGCAATAACTCGAATAAAGTATTTAGATGAGAGATAATTAATTTACATCAGATTTTCAAATTATTGGGAACTTATTATAGTTCACAAAACCGTTTGCTATTTGATAAGATTGTACGAAAATAAGGTTGGGACACAGAATATTTCCGACACATCCATAATATTTATAATTGAATTCAAAATGAATCAAATGCAGATTCGATCAATGTTATGATGTTTGGACATTTATTAAACTACACCCTACTATATCAGCACAGTGAAGTTCAGTTCAATAACGGAAGGATTGTTTAAAGCAAAATACTCATACAAAGACAAATCAAATGTTTAACAAAGCAAAAATAGTAATTCGTTGTATGTCGACGATTGGAAACAAGATACACGTAGCTGTTATGAGGTTTTGAAAATTTCGTTGTTTCATTACGGTTTGTGTTTTAGAAAAAAATTCAAACTCAAGTAGTATGGCGAGAACAATCGAATGGAAGTATAGCGCGCGTCAATTTTAGTGTGTGGTAAGATTAAATTCTGATTAAATTTTAGTGGTTATACGGATGATGATTAAAGAAAATTATTAATTAATTCCAATTAACCAATATTATGTTATATTAATGAATAAATAAATCAGGGTAATTAGTGCCATTTTCTTTCTCCTATACGTTTGTCCGGCTATTGCAGATTTAGTTAGATTTTAAGGAATATAAGGACACTATAGGTTAAGGAAACTACACGAAACATGACTATTGATGATGAAGGGATGAGAAACCATTACAAGCGGTACCGATTAATATAAGGAACAACAACTAAGGAAGCTGCGACTATAATACACTATGCTCAGACATTAGCCCAGACTATCCATTACAGAACAAGTGCTTTTTGGAAGGACACTCACGACCAAAAAGAAGTTGAAAAAGGCATAGACTGGTCGCAAATAGACCTTGTACATCCATAGTAGTAAGGTGAGGCGCTTCAATGTTTTACCACTTAGCAATCAAATCGATCGGTATTACAAACCCAGTCCTAGCAGAAACAAAGTACCAAAGTATCTGTGATTTTTAAAAAAACTTTTTGGAGGGGCAATGATAAAAACGGTATTCTACTCTATTGCAAGCGATGGATAACCAAAATCTTCCAGACCCAATTTCGGGCAGATCTGGGGGTTCCCGAGACTCTAAAGTCACAAAAAAAAATTTTATTCAATCTGCTACAGATCGAAAAGAAAAAAAAAACACCATTGGACCGACTCCTTTAATGAAATATCCGACACAATTCCGTTGTTCCGTTATGCAGGCTCGCAACCCACACCTGAACTACCACGAGTCTCATGCGTCTCCGACTACTCTAGCCGGGTTACACTGTTGTACGCTTCCGTCCAAGTGACTCTGAGGGCTGACAAAAGAAAACTGTTCACATAGTTTCAAAGTAACTAATTGAACCAAATTCAATACGTGCAATCTCGGAATTTTCGCTGGCAAATAGGCAACACAGAAAAAAAAATTTTGAAACAAGACCCGATCACCAAAGTTGATACACACTCACTGAACTGTGAATTCAGGACGAAACTACCCTCATACTTTATGGTCGTCGATAATCTTGACTTACAATGGCGGTGAAACAAAAGCGAAAGTTACTATCATACTGACAACAAAAAAATTATTACCGATGTTAGGCACGAATGTCCTTGGAGTGATAAACACCTCTACGTTTAGAAACCAGGTCCTCCAGTTCGTAGGCGGAACCACCTACCAACCTTATTACTCTGGTCTCAATAAACTTCTGTGCAAGTTTAGCAGATAATTTCTTACCGGCGTCACTCAAGAAAAAGTTCCTTCGGAACACCGTATCACCTGGTTTAAACAAAGTTACTCGAGCTCGTAAATTGTATCTTTCAGCACTTTTGACAAATGCTTCGGCAGTTAAATCAAGAATTCGAATGCGAATCTTATTAAGATAATCAGGTCGCAGAATCGTTTCACCTGGATCATGAAGACTATTCAATCGTCTCAGCAGTTCATATGACGAACCATGAGTCACCATAGGTATTCCAAACATTGCGTAATATGGGGAACATTTAAGTGTTTGATGTAGGGAACAACGTAGTGCACAAGCGATCTCGCTCAAGTGCAGATCCCATTTAGAATGCTCCTCCTTTAAATAGGCTCTAATACTAGATAAAACACTTCTATTTACCCGTTCAGAAGCGTTAGCTTGAGGTGAATATAACGCTAGTAATGTATGTTTCACTCCGTGCTTCGCCAAGAAATCTTCAAATAGTTTAGACTTAAACTGCGTCCCATTATCGGACACAATAACTTCGGGACAACCAAATACGTGAAAGACATTGGTAGCCAATAGATGACAAATTGGTTCAGCAGTTAGTTTCCGTAAAGGAAACAAAAAGGGATATTTCGTAACATGATCTAATACTACAAGAATAGCGATATTCCAGGCCTTTGAACGAGGATAAGGGCCAAGAATATCGATATATAATCGCTGACCGATTCGTTCTGTTTTCATCTGAGACACCATGGGAGCACGAAGTGGAACATTAGTTGCTTTAATTTCTTTGCAGGTCTTACAATTTCCTATGTACGATTTAACCTGGGTATACATACGAGGCCAATAGTAAAATTTACGAATATTAAACAAGGTTTTTGCTAGACCTCCATGAGATGAGGTAGGAGGATTGTGGGCCCTTGCAATACACTCGTCAGTGTATTCCTTAGGTAACCACAATTTCCAAACCTCACCCTCTGAAGGAATGTCAAGATCCAGACAAGCCAATCGTTTATAAACCCGACCAGAAATTACTTTCAGATCAGGCAATGTACCGTCTGCTTCGGTAACCAGATTTACCAACTCCAAATATCGAGAAGTGTTGAAGAAAGGGGAATTAAGATCTAATTCAGGCACTGGACATAATTCAGAAATGACGTCAACAGAGTCACGTCTTGATAGAGTGTCTGGAACTATGTTTAAATTTCCTTTTCGGTACTCAATATCAAAGACATAACCCTGCAATTTCAAGCTCCAACGAGCCAATCGACCAGAAAGGTCTTTTTGTTGCATTAACCATTTTAATGAAGCATGGTCAGTTATGATCTTAAAGGCCTGACCCTCGACATACGCTCTAAATTTCTTTACTCCCAGTACGGTGGCTAGACACTCTTTCTCACTAGTTGAGTAATTGCGTTGCGCAGAATTTAGTTTCTTGGACATGTACGCTATGGGATGTTCCATACCGTCCAGGTCACACTGCAGTAATACACAGCCTATACCGTCATTACTAGCGTCGCACTGGAGAGTAAAAGGTTTAGTATAGTCGGGGTTTATGAGGACTGGTGCTGATATGAGAGCATTTTTGAGATTTATAAATGCTATTTCAGCTTCTGGTGTCCATACGAATTTATTAGAATTTTTCTTCAACAAATCTGATATTGGAGAGGACATAGCAGAGAAATCAGATATAAAACGGCGATAATAACCCGCCATACCCAAGAAGCGTCGAATCTGTTTGGGTGTTCGAGGTGTAGGAAATTCTGATATAGCCTGAGTTTTATCAGGATCGATTTTGAGCTTACCACCTCCCACGACGTAACCTAAATATTTGACATCCGGCAAGAGAAACTTACTTTTTTCCACATTAATCGTCAAGTTCGCACGTCTAAGACACTGGGACATATCTTCCAATAATTTCAGATGAGCCTCAAAGGTATCTGTAACCAGTAAAAGATCATCCAAGTATACGAAGACGCACGACTTGAGATGTGGAGGGATTACTTGGTCCATAAGTTTTGTCATAGTTTGCGGCGCATTGCACAGTCCGAAAGGCATTCTTACGAACTGATACAATGGCCGCCCTGGGACCGTAAAAGCAGTTTTCTCTCGGGAGTGTTTTTCTAGAGGTATCTGCCAAAAAGCGTCTTTCAGATCCAAACTGGAAATGAAATTACTTTGTGGCAGACGACTCAAAATTCCATCTATCTGAGGAAGGGGGTAAGCATCCTTTTTAGTGACGGTATTGACCTTTCGGCTATCCAAACAAAGACGATTCTTCCCAGGTTTACGAATTAAAACCACCGGGCTTGACCAAGGACTGTTAGAAACCTCTATAATACCCAGAGATAACATTCTATCCAATTCTTCTCCCATCAGTTTCTCAATGGCGGGCGATATTGGATAGTGTCGTTGCTTGATGGGAGCTGCAGTCCCCACATCAATAACGTGTTCCATCAAATGTGTTCGACCCAGACCCATTTTTGAAAATGATGGTAGAAGCTGAATAGTGCTTTGTAGACGTGCTTGATTGTCCATAGACAATTCTGAAATTCCTGACTCCGTAGTTGAAAAGGTAGGTAATTCAAATCTCGGGTTAAACAAACCAAAAGCGTTAAAGAAATCTATACCTAGGTATAGATCTTGAGTTAAAGACGGGATAACGAAGACGTCCAGGGTTCTGACTTGGTTCATAAATGAAATCTTTGTCTTTACAAACCCCAAGATCTTCTGTCTTTGGCCATCGGCAGTACGAACTACTGCAGACGAATAAGTCAGAAGGTCTGGAGTCTGTACGATTTCTTTAGCAAAATCACCACCAATTACAGTCAAAGACGCTCCACTATCCAACAGTCCAGTATGTTGTTTACCCAATATTGACACTGTGGCATAAGATCTCACATCGTTGGCCAATTTCACAATAGAGGAAATGGTTTTAGTTTTAAACAAATGACGTTGTTGCCAATAAATACGAGAACGGAGCGCAGAGCGCGATGGAAGTTTCAAAGATGATAATGAATCGACAAATATGTTTGAGCGTATTTTCAGGTATTCGTTCAATCGTTGTTGGAACGATTTGATTTTGGTCCATAATGGAGGTGGTTCAGTATGATCGGGTGTTCGTTTCAATAATTTCACATCAGTATCATGAGTGGGTACTAATGTAACCGAAGTAGTATTCAACGGGTGTCCTATCAGATTGGAAGTTGAGGTTAGGTTCGACCGTGTATCGGGTACTAATAGGTTAGTGGGAGTGGTAGATGAAACAACCGAAGGATCAGGAGATAAATTAAATTTGGTCTCAGACGATTCTAAGACAGGTCCTGGGAGCGAGAAAAGGTGTTGGGATTCTGGCCCCCCCTTCGGTTTCCCCGACAAGTTTCACAATTAGGACACAATACATCGTCTTTTCCGCATCCCCAACAAAACAATCGCTGAGATTCACGACAATCGTGCCACCGATGACCAGGTCGTTTACAGTTCCAACAAATAGTTGAACTGGTTATTCGTTTCATATTAGGTGCAGGCTGTATTGCCGCGAGTTCGTTGGATGTAATTGGCAACGATTCAGTTGGCAATTCGCTAATTTGAATTTGTGAGAATTCATGACCCAAGTCCACTTCTGACACCGGTCTAGAAGGTCTAATATTATAATCTCGCGATCTGGTTACTGACTCGGCCCATAATTTTTCGCGATCACGGCAGAGCTGGCGCAGATGTTCCAGTCCATAAATAGTGACGTATAACAGCTCCCTTCGGATTTCCAATCGTAAGTTGTTGCGAATTAAGGAGAACAACTCCACATCCGGCATCGGTACTCGTAGTTTATCGCCTAGTCGATAAATTGATTGTAAGAATTCATCAAACAATTCAGTGGGCCGCTGTTTCCTGGCCCTCATCCGCTCCTTCACTTCTTCATCCGTCTGCCGGTCCTGAAATTCTATTCGCAGAGCATGACACAAGTCAGTCCAAATAAGCTGTCGGTTCTGGCGAAAATATCTCCAGAACCAATCAGCTGCTCGATCAGTGAACAACAGGTACAGACAACGGGTGACAATAGTAAAATCGCTATTTAAACACATCTCTGTCAGCCGCTCTATTCTGAAGATGAACGCTTCAACATCCAGACCATCGGGTCTGCCTGAGAACGTTACGTTCCAATTTCTAACTGTGGTAGAGTGCTGATCGAGATGTGTTCGTAATCTAGCTGGAGCAAGAGCAGGATGAGGTTCAGCAAACATTGGTGGTACCGGTACGTTATTCCGCACAAACGCATTTACTGGTGTATAATTTCCGGAATGAACCGTTTGATGACGCGGTGTGGTGGGTGATACTGCATTAGGTGCTAGAGGTAACATCACTTCAGGTGCCGGAGCACGTGATTGCATCATTGAGTGATTAATCCTAGAAATTTCTTGATCGATGTGAGCATTTACAGCTTCCTGAAAACCATGATCTTCCGCTGCAGCGGCACCATATATGGGAGATCTTTGAGCTATATTCACTCGCACTTCATCGGCGAGTCGAGATGGTGGGAGACGGATTGCCAAGGGAGTAGAAGAGTGTTGATTTCCAATACTAGGACGACGTTGCCAACCTGCGGTAATAGAGCGTGTCACCGGTCGCGGTGGTGGTGGTACCACTGTATCATTAGTTTTATCCATCCCTCGGGGTAACCTCTGTAATTCTGCACGCTCACAAGCGGCTCGACAAATTGGGCAGGTGCGATTCTGCAACAACCAGTCGTTGAGGCAGATGTCATGAAAGAGGTGGTTACACCGAGTGAGAAGTTTTACTTCGGCCGGCACTATTTCGTGTTGACAAACAGCACAAGAGCTGGACCTATCCGTCAATCTTATCAGTGGCAGACATTATGAATACTCAAACCGCCGCACAGGACTAGACCAACAAAGGCAAGTATATGGAGAGCGAAGAGAAAATTGACACACTATCAATGCGAGCGCTGAAGCCAAATAAACAAAAAAATTAATTTTATTACAATATTTTATTACCTCAAATATATTCGAGCAGAATTCAAAGCGTTAAATGGAAATTCAGTTAATCAATCCTCAAACAGCTGCGCGATATCTGACCAATTCGTCAGAGGTATGGATTAAGAAACCCGTTAAACGGGCTAACGCCGAGCGTGAATCAAGAATAGAAATATCTGTTACTACTTAAGATGTTAACGTGTGAATAATCAGTGAACAAAAAGAAAAAAAAATGTAATTTGAGAATAAATCGGTATACTATGACTATTGCAGAAGATGGCAATTGTAAAACTGTTCAGACCCAATTCCGGGCAGGTCTGACGGCTCCCGATACTCGAATATGAGTAAAAAAAAATAAAGTGCGGCAAGCCTACCGGTTTGACAAGCAAAATTGTACACAAAAGTTAAGTCTAGAAAATGGTTGTATATGACTTAAAATTATCATGCATTAAAACTAAATAATTAAATCCAATATGCAAATTATTCTAATAATCAATAAAACAAAATAAATATCTTGAGACTGGACCTTGATTTATAAATAGTTGTTCTCTGCAGTTATAATAAATGGTTCCTTAATAATTCCCTCTTTGGTTTTCTGAGTTTATTTCGTAGTTTTAATAATTAGGTTCCTTTGGTGTCAAAATTTATTCCCTAGTTTGGATACTGGGTCCCTTACTAGTTTTAATCCTTATTTTTAACAGTTTAGTTCGTAGCTTTAATTTTTGGTATTTGGTTTCCTAAAAATTTATGTAAAAAAATTTTTAGTATCTTAAATTATCAGCTATTTTGGATTAGTGGTTATTATAATCAAACATTGTTATATTGATTTATTTATTTTTTTCCTATTTATATAATTATTTTTATATTTATATCTTTATTCGTATATTTATTTACTTATTATTAAATTTATTCTTTTCAAAAAAATCGTCTTCTTCGTGGACAGAGGACAGACGGACCAATCATGGGGTTGTTCATCACACCTGGGGTTGGAGATGGTGATCGCCGTTCTTTCTTAATTTATGTTGATTTTAAGGTTTTTAGTTTGTTTGGGACCAAAGAAAAGTTTAAAATACTCTACGTTAAAGGATGGGAAATCAGGAAGGAAAAGGGAAGAAGAAGGGATGTTAAAGGATGGGAAAAGGTAGGGTGGGAAAGGAATAAGGTGGGGTATGTGCGGATGGAATCTCACCCAGCTGACAAGTGTTGACGGAATGGCCAGAAGATAAATCCTCTGGACCACCATTCGATCACCAACACCTGCCAACTGCGATCCACACCACCAACACATACGGGCGAGGTGCTATGACCTGAGTGGATCCAGTCAACCACGGCATAAAAGCTGAGCGGACATCTTCCCTCAGTAGCTGATCGGGCTACTTTGGAAAATGTCCCCCAGTATTATCCATGGGGAACCGAACCACTCCGGCCATAGGAAACCAATATTGTCGGGAGGGGACTCTAACGATTAGACAATATCAGTTCGGACTGGACTCTGAGGACACCACGAACCCGAAGCCTGACCAGGTGACCAGACTCGGACGAGAATTGGCGTATACACCAATACACGTCAGTCTAGGTCTGGCACCTGAATCACCTTCGGCCCTCGTGACATCGCCAGAAACCCAGCCCGTAACTAGGGTCCGTGGGGTTGTAATGCCCATTGGGAATATTTCCTAAGAAATATTCCCACCCTTGCGTTTATCAAAAAAAAACAAAAGGAAAAACATTGCTGGAGGCGTAGGGACGCAACTCCCCATCAAAGAAAAGTCTGAGAGATCTCAGACTTCCTTTGCTCCTGCGCGTCTGAAGCATGGAGTTGCTTCCCGTCGCCAGAGCCTCTAGCTATTGTATGGTGGAAACAGAAAATTAATTTGAAGAAAAATTTTCAAAAAAAAATTTTTCAAAGTTTTTGAATTTATGGAGGGACTCCTCCAGAGTCCTACATTGCTGTAGGGACCCTTAGAGGAGCCCCACGTTGGACGCCAATTTGTAATGAAGCGCTTTCTCATTGGCGAACCAATGAGAAGGACATAGCAGGAAGCGTACCTAGCGAGATTGATTTTCAAGCCCCAAGCTAGCTTCAGCCCATGGGAACGATAAAGTAACCCTGCTACTTCAGCACAAATACAGAAATGTACGCTATTCAAGAAAATTTGCAGAAATGGAAAGAAATACAAGTGGAAAAACGGAGACTCTGGCGACCCCTTTTGCGAAAGACCCACGATCAACACGTCCAACCCCCACGTTCACTCACATACGCTCACACACACACACACACACACACACACACACACACACACACACACACACACACACACACACACACACACACACACACACACACACACACACACACACACACACACACACACACACACACACACACACACACACACACACACACACACACACACACACACACACACACACACACACACACACACACACACACACACACACACACACACACACACACACACACACACACACACACACACACACACACACACACACACACACACACACACACACACACACACACACACACACACACACACACACACACACACACACACACACACACACACACACACACACACATTCACACCCCTTCATCATTATGACCTAGGTAATAAAATGAATTTACTCACCCCATGATTACTGACCCCATGAAACCCCGTCCTCCTATTCTGCTTCCATCAGCCCTCCATCAGCTCGTTGTTCAGGTTTGAACTCTCTCAAAAATACTTTGTATAACAAAAATGTTGTAATGTTGTATATTGTACGTTGCACGTACAATCGGTGAATAAAATTGTTAGTCAGAAACGTTCAATAAACTGGCAATCGTTGGATACTTTCGTGGAATCAAAAATGATAAGCAGATAAGCTATATAAACTTGCAATTGATGTATACTTCTGATGAATCAAAATGATAAGTAGATACGCTATATAAACTTGCAATTGATGTATATTGCAATTGATGTAAAATTTCGTTGAATCAAAAATGATAAGTAGAATCGTTACATAAACTTGTAGAACTTTGTTGAATCAAAAATGATAAATAGAAACGTTATATAAACTTGTAAAACTTTGTTGAATCACAATTATAAGTAGAAACGTTACATAAACTTGTAGAATTTTGTTGAATCAAAAATGATAAATAGGAACGTTATATACACTTGTATATCTTTGTTGAATCAAAATTGATAAGCAGAAACGTTATATAAACTTGTAAAATTTTGTTGAATCAAAAGTGATAAGTAGAAACGTTATATACAGTTGTATATCTTTGTTGAATCAAAAATGATAAATAGCAACGTTATATAAACTTGTAAAATTTTGTTGAATCAAAAATGATAGATAGAATCGTTATATATACTTGTATAATTTTGTTGAATCAAAACCGATAAGTAGGAACGTTAATCAAACTGGCAATCAGCAACGTTGAACAATTTTGTATTTATAAAACGTTAAGTAGAAACGTAGAACTGATAATGTGGTTAGTAAGTAGAAATGATAATGCTGTAGAATCAAAATGATATGCAGAAACGTTGTATCCGGTTGCAAACACAAACGCTGAATCAATTTATAATCACAGGTGAGTATGGTAACAAGTATAGCAATTACGGCCGAATGCGTTGAAATGTAATCGTTGCAGGACGCGTTGAAATCCAACAAATGTAATAAATTGTACCAGCACTAGTTAAACTATCTGTAGAAATAGATCGGTAATAATTTGTATCAACGATCGTGGAGCAATACGTTGAAATGTAATTTGTTGCCGGATACGTTGCAATCCAAAAAACAAGATGTAATATATTGTACCAATACCAGTTACATTATTCGTCGAATAAAATTGACAATATGTAAAACATGCGGCAGTAATAGCAAAAATTATATATAACTGTTGCGCTATTAAGTTCCGTAATTTATCAAATTAATACTTGGATTCATTACAATTCAATCCTATCCTTCTCGCAAATTTCATGTAAAAGGTTGAGTGGTAATATGTAAGAATGTTAGCAAAAGGAAAATTATACATATATCCAATAAATACATATGCTTAGGTAAGTTGCAGATTTACTGGGAACCACATTTCAATTTCTGATCACCTAGGTTTCCTATGTATCATTATTTTTGGATTCACAGGAGGGGCAAATCACAAGCATCAGGCTTTGTTTTTCCAAAATTCATTTAAACAAACAACAAAAAAAAATTCCAAAAAAAATATTTTAGACATACTGTTTACTATCGAACATATTTGATATTATATTATATTCACAAATTTGACCTTAACAGTCAATCAGAAAGGAACAAGTTCATAAATTATTTAGCTTAGGACAAATACAGACAAGTATCATATTTTCATTTCTCTAATAACTAAGCTATATTTTTCTTATGCGTTATTATTGTATAGTACATTACACTCACTAATTTGAAATTTAACAGTCATTCAACAAAACAGTTAATAAATTACTTAGATTAGGACAACTACAGACACGTATCATATTTTCTTTTTTTTATAATTTCTTTAATATTCTACTTTTCTTAGTCATTATTATCTTCCGTTGTTAAAAATATCTAGTAAATATCACAGTAATCAACAAATAAATTTCTCGAGTTCGTGGCAATAGTAATAATAAAAAAAAAAAAACGTACATCAAAACCAAAAATATCACAGATCAATCTTAAATTAACAAAAAATATCACAGTTCAAGCTATCACAGTTCTATTCTATATCCGAAAGGACACGGTTCAATAAAAAACAATACATGATTGAATTCTGCACACCGGAACGTGACCGTTAATCAAAACTAACACCGTTAATTGTTGGTAATACCATCACAACTTAATGATCTCTACAATACGTATCATATTTCAAATAATTCACGCGCGATTCAAGGACACATACGGTTGTGTTTGTTTTGTTTTATAAACAATATATTGACCTGTGAGATTGTTGACATCGGTTTGTCGAACAAATTGTAATTTAATTCAACTATTACACACGCGATTTTAGATTTTAGATTAATTACACAAATTAAACGTCACAAAAACTAGTGAGAACAAAATTTTTAATCACCGCAACACAATAAAACATATTTCAATTAATTTGATTCATGGAAAAATGACAGAAGGCCAGTCACCATCGGTTAATAGCAAAATATGATGTACGAGACAAACAAACGAATGATAAACAAACGTAATAGAATTAAGAGCAAACAATTTTACAGTGGCTTATTATATAGCCAAATTTTTAGTCTCGCAATAACTCGAATAAAGTATTTAGATGAGAGATAATTAATTTACATCAGATTTTCAAATTATTGGGAACTTATTATAGTTCACAAAACCGTTTGCTATTTGATAAGATTGTACGAAAATAAGGTTGGGACACAGAATATTTCCGACACATCCATAATATTTATAATTGAATTCAAAATGAATCAAATGCAGATTCGATCAATGTTATGATGTTTGGACATTTATTAAACTACACCCTACTATATCAGCACAGTGAAGTTCAGTTCAATAACGGAAGGATTGTTTAAAGCAAAATACTCATACAAAGACAAATCAAATGTTTAACAAAGCAAAAATAGTAATTCGTTGTATGTCGACGATTGGAAACAAGATACACGTAGCTGTTATGAGGTTTTGAAAATTTCGTTGTTTCATTACGGTTTGTGTTTTAGAAAAAAATTCAAACTCAAGTAGTATGGCGAGAACAATCGAATGGAAGTATAGCGCGCGTCAATTTTAGTGTGTGGTAAGATTAAATTCTGATTAAATTTTAGTGGTTATACGGATGATGATTAAAGAAAATTATTAATTAATTCCAATTAACCAATATTATGTTATATTAATGAATAAATAAATCAGGGTAATTAGTGCCATTTTCTTTCTCCTATACGTTTGTCCGGCTATTGCAGATTTAGTTAGATTTTAAGGAATATAAGGACACTATAGGTTAAGGAAACTACACGAAACATGACTATTGATGATGAAGGGATGAGAAACCATTACAAGCGGTACCGATTAATATAAGGAACAACAACTAAGGAAGCTGCGACTATAATACACTATGTTCAGACATTAGCCCAGACTATCCATTACACAACATGAGCTCGATAATATTTCATGTCAAACAAATAATTAATTTCATTTTTTTCCAAAAAATTGAGTAAAAAAAAAATGAAAATCATTCTTTTGGCACACTTGACAACATTTTTTTGGCAATCTTATAAATCAATAATCCAGTTTTTGGTCTCACATACCCATCGCGACCATCAAAATTTCTCCAAATTCAATGTTTCTATTCGTAATCACTAAAATGAACGTTTTTAAGCAAAAAATATGCAAATTTCCTTGTTTTGACACACTTGACTATTTTTTTGACACACTTCCGGGACAGCTATCGAATACATCGTCCTTTCGGCTCTTACAATTGAGTATACATATTTTTAGAAACAAAAATGTTTTAAATTCCTTCAGCGGTTTTTTAGATTTCGTCGGTTGTGACCGCCGGACGACCGGCAGACAGACATATATTTTTTTTTTATTTTTTAGTATCAGTAGGTCCTACAACGTCGAGAAATGCCAAAAAGTGGGGGTAAGAATTTGACTTTTGGATCGAGAATGTAATATTTTGGTCTTTCAGACCAAAGTAATACAAAATGATAAAATATGGAGGGGCTGAAATCTCAAGACTTCGGTCTGGGTTAAGGATTTTGATATAGTTTTCGGCAAAAAACTTTTACGAGGACATTGCTTTTAGTTTTGGTCAGCGATGTACATTTAGCGTTTCGAGGAAATATTACAAAATCACAAGTTCATATTTCTTTCAAAACTCCAAAAATATTGTAAAAATTAAATAAAATTCAAAATTCAAACTTTTTCAAAATTCTAAAAATATTGCAATAATTATAAGATTCTCAAAAATTGAAACTTTTTTCAGAATTCCATAAATTATGATAAAACTAAAAATTAAAAATTTTTCAAATTTCTAAAAATATTCCAAAAATTTTTACAAAATCAAAAATTGAAACTTTTTTCAAAATTCTAAAAATATATACACATAAAAAATTCAAAAATTCTATTTTTTCCAAAATTCTAAAAATATTGCAAAACTTATAACAAAATCAAATAATAAAACTTTTTCCAAAATTCTAAAAATTTGCAAAAATAATTAAAAAATCAAAATACATACTTTTTTCAAAATATAAAAAATATTTAAAAAACTATAACGAATTCAAAAATTTCCATGTTCAACTACATTTGCGTAATATTCCAGAAATTAGAATAAAATCAAATATTTAAACTTTTTCTTAATTCTAATAATATTCCAAAAGTTCTTAAAAATTCATAAATTCAAACCTTTTCCGAAATTCTAAAAATATTGCAAAAATTATCACAATATCAAAAATAGAAATTTTTTTCAAAATTCCAAAAATTATAATAAAATCAAAAATTAAAAATTTTTCAAATTTCTAAAAATATTCAAAAAATTCTTACAAAATCAAAATGGAAACTTTTTTCAAAATTCTAAAAATACATATAAATTCTATTTTTTTTTAAATTCTAAAAATAATGAAAACATTATACAAAATCAAAAATTAAAACTTTTACCGAAATTCTAAAAATATTGCAATATTGCAAAAATTGTAACTTTTTTCAAAATTCCAAAAATTATAATAAAACCAAAAAATTAAAATTTTTCAAAATTCTAAAAATATTCCAAAAATTCTTACAAAATCAAAAATTGAAACTTTTTACAAAATTCTAAAAATATATATAAATTCAATTTTTTTTCAAAATTCTAAAAATATTGTAAAAATTACAACAAAATCAAAAATCAAAACTTGTTCCAAAATTCTAAAAGTATTGCAAAAAATATTGCAAAAATTGAAACTTTTTCAAAATTCCAAAAATTATAATAAATCAAAAATTTAAAGTTTTTCAAAATTTAAAAATATTTCAAAAATTCTTACAAAATCAAAAATTGAAACTTTTTTCAAAATTCAAAAAATATATATAAATTCTATTGTTTTTTTCAAAAATTCTAAAAATATTGCAAAAACTATAACAAAATTAAAAATCAAAACTTGTTCCAAAATTCTAAAAATATTGCAAAAAATATTGCAAAAATTCAAACCTTTTTCAAAATTCCAAAAATTGTAATAAAATCAAAAATTTAAAATTTTTCAAAATTCAAAAATATTCCAAAAATTCTTACTAAATCAAAAACATGAAACTTTTTTCAAAATTCTAAAATTATATATATAAGAATTCTATTTTTTTCAAAATTCTAAAAATATTGCAAAACTTATAACAAAATCAAATATTAAATCTTTTAACAAAATTCTAAAAATTGGGCAAAAATAATTACAAAATCAAAATACCAACTGTTTTCAAAATTTAAATATATTTAAAAAACTATAACAAATTCAAAAATTTCCATGTTCAATTACATTTACGTAATATTCCAAAAATTAGAATAAAATCAAATATTTAAACTTTTTCTTAATTCTAATAATATTCCAAAAGTTCTTAAAAATTTATATATTTAAACTTTTTCCAAAATTCTAAAAATATTGCAAAAATTATAACAATATCAAAAATTGACTATTTTCAAAATTCCAATAACTATATTAACCCCTTGTGCATCAATCACGAGTCTGACTCGTGGACATTTATTTTGCTTTGTGGAACAATCACGAGTCTGACTCGTAGAAATTTATTTTACTTTCTACGACAATCGCGAGTTAGACTCGTGATAACAATATAAATTAAATTCATGGAATCACTTGACTTCATTTTAAAATTGTGATCTAACGGGTGAACCGATTTTAATGAATCTTTTTTTTGTTTAAAAGGTACATAGTGACGCCTTATGAAAATATTACTTTAACAAAAAATATTCATATTTTTAGATGATTTTTTAAAATTTTATTTGTTAAAACATGGCGATTTCAAAAAGTATCGTTTTCTTGTCTTTCATAAATATATATATATATATATATATATATATATATATATATATATATATATATATATATATATATATATATATATATATATATATATATATATATATATATATATATATATATATATATATATAAATATGTATATATATATATATATATATATATATATATATATATATATATATATATATATATATATATATATATCAGGCACGAATCCTCTATATATTGATTTGAATGAGTGCTTCCGTACTCAATAATTTTCAATTTGTTTCAAATTATAAATTATTATTAAAAATATGCATATCAAAATCTTTTTTACTACTTTACTCATTTTCTCAAGAAACACACGACACAATCAAAACAAAACAAAAATCTTTCAATAAATACACCATTCAATGATCAAACAGTCAAAACTATTAAACTGAATTCGTATATGAAAATAAAAATGAATGATAAGAATCAACTCATTCTTCTATCCATACAAAATAAAAAAACAGCAACAACAAACGTAAAATTTAATGTTCATGAAAAATGTGTTTCTGGATGGCATTTATAAAATCATTCCAGTGCAATTTGATTTTTAAAATTTTTGTTTTATAGCGCTTTTGACGAATTTTTGGGAAGAGATTCGGTTTGATACATACCAAATGATTAGTTTATGGTAAAAATTGGACAAAATAGTAAGAAGTCTTTCGAGCAGCTGTTTATTTAAAATTTGTAAAATTTACGATCCCTATTTGAAAGAAAATTTAAACCAGGACATAAATCGGCATTATATTAATTAATAATTTTTATTATTAATTAACGGTTGTTAAAGTTAGCTGGTTAGTTAAATTGTTTTTTTTATGTTACTTCAAATGTAACACTAAAGTTTGTAGTGATCAAGCAGTTTTGATGAAACTTTGGTAGTTAATTCGAGCTTACACAAAAAGGAACTTAGACAACATTGCACAATTTTGGGAAAAATCAAAGACGTAGAATTCGTCTTTCAAACATATGTTTATTTACATGGCAAATATTTGAAAATTAAATATTGTTTGCATAACTTGAAGTCCGAAGATTCTTTTCTACTTTATTTTTCATAACATTTCTTCCATGTATTATTGAGACAAATTATCACAATAGCAGGCTATGGATTCAAGCTTTAAATGGACAAATCTTACTGTTTTTTTATAATTTATAATAATAATTTAGAATCAGGCTATAAAGTTTGCTTGGAGTAGCTTTGAGTAGATCGCCGAGGGAACTTTAAAATAAATAAAATATCAAAACAAATTTTTCCTGGCTAGTGTAGATGACAGTTAATTTGAGCAAGTTTGATCTGCAATGGAACGTGCTAATATAGTGTTCATAACAATATTTTTAGAAGCTCAGAGTTAGACGTGATCATAAATTTGATCATAAATTTTAAAATGGTTATTTTATATTGTAATTTTTAACGATGAATTTTCATTCAAATTGCTTAATCAAAGGCAATGCGGGTTCCGTAAAGAAAGGGCGACGGGAGTTTTACTTTCTTTTGTCACTAATGTCTGGAATAAATTTCTTGAAAACTATGGTGAAACTTTCGGTGTTGCCCTTGTCACCAACTCGCTTTTTTATTTTCATTAACGATTTGTTGAATGCAATGCAACTGTTAATATTATTCATAGTTTTATTCCGATGATAGCACACTTCATGCACCACACGAAATGTGTAATATACATTCCCCATCAGCGCTTATTGACTGTAGGTCAAATTTGATAAATTCCTTAAACGATGATCTAACGACAATTATGGATTGGGGACTGGGGTTTTGTTAACAGTGTTATCATTTAATACAAGTAAAACACAGGCATGCTATTTTTCTAGGTTGTCCTCACCCAATCCGTTTTCATTAAAGTTTGACTCCAAAGATCTTGTGGAGAAAGAATTTTTAAAACTTCTGAAATGAAATTCTCATATTTTTAGCCTAGCTAAGAACACTGTTAAAAATTTGGCTTTTCGGGAGAATGTCGCAAGTTTTTCAATAGCCAACAGCTTTTTTTAATATATAATTCATTTATACGTCCCTGTATTCCCTCATTCATTTATACGTCCCTCACATCTGGGTTGGTGTATATTTTAGTAAGTTTGAAGTGTCTTCTGTTCAACGTAGAGCTGTCAAACTGTTTGGTAACTCAGCTCTTACTAATGAGCTTGATTCCTTGCAGCACAGAAGAAATGTTGCTGATCCGATAATTTTCTAGAAATACATTATGGATGAACAAAAGGATGAACAATTCCACTGAGATCACATCGTTTTTACCTGAACTAGCAAACCTATCGCGTTACACCAGAGCAAATGTTGTAGTCATCCTTTTACACTTCATATAAAAAGGAGCAAAGCTGTTGCTGCTCAGCGTTATTTTTTTAACAGAGTTGTTCATATATGGATATTATTGCCTACATGGGTTTTCCTTGATAGATCCTCAATCCTCAAAATTTTAAAGTTAACGTCCAGAAATTTCTTAAAGAAGCTTAATTTATTCAAACTTAATCCTAATCCCTAGTTGGGCATGTAGTGTTTCCAATTATCCGTGATTTTAACTATCCGGATATCGAATAGTATGTAAAGTAATTATCCGGATATCCGGATAATAATCCGGATAGTGGATTTAAATAAAAACAATATGTAGTTTTAAAAAATAAAAATTAGTTAATAATTTATTTTCATCTGAAAAATAATATTTTAAAAATGCAAGAGCGTTTAACTTTGGAAACTGCAACCGATTTCTAGTTTTCGTTAAGAAGATACTAGCAACCGAAAAGACTCTTTCACTTTCGTTCAAAGTAGGTTGAATGGTCTTCAAAGCATCAAACAGCTTTTCTAGGTAAGGAGTGAGTGTTTTATTTATGCTTTTATAAATTAAATTCCTTGTCCAGTGAAGAATAATTATTTTAACGATTAACTTTACTATGTATTTTCGATTGGTGAAATCGTATTTTTCAATTCCATGGGTGAAGTGAATAAAAAGTAGAATATTCTAAATACTTAAATTTTTAAGTATTTTCTGATAAATCAGTGAATAAAAGACGGGTTATAGAATATACTATAATCCAATGAAAATTTTCCAAAATGTTCTTGAAATCGAGTGAATAAAACCAAGAATATTCTAATTTTTGACGTTACTGTACTTGATAATTTCAAGTTGCTATTTGTGCAACTTATTTATGAAAATAATTAATTTTAAAGATTATTAAAGTTATATAAATTAAGTTTTAGTAATATTTTGCGAATGAATTTTTGTCGGCTATTGATTTCAATTCAAACTCAAAGAATTTTTCTGTTATTAACTGAAAGGTTTATTAAGCGAAGTTCAACAAAGATTTTGATCTGAAATTATATGCTCGCTTAAATATAACCATAAAAAAAACCACAAATAGTTGAAAGAAATTTAAGATTTTTGTGCGGTAGCATATTTTTGTAAATAAATAAATAAACTTAAATATAGTATTTAATTTATGATTTATACTTTATAGAAGATTGTTTGGGTTTTATTTAAATTGAGGAAACAGGCGAAAATTTTAAAGAGAATGGTTCTTCCAATTCTTTACACTACAGTTACCGCATTTTTTGAATTCCAAGTTACCGGTAATTTAGACACATAATTATAGAAAAAAAACTGTTTTTAAAACATTAACAAATATCTTCAAATTTAAATTCAAACCTGCAGAAATCGTATCTTTTTTCACACATTTTGATGTTATTTTCGACTTTGACATTTATAATTTTCAGCATATTCTACAATTTTCTAGCAAATACTAAAAAAGATTAGAATATTCTTATTCACTCGAAATAAGGAATGTGCTAATGCTTACTAGTTTATACTTTTAGTTTATTCTAGTTTTTATTCACTCTGCCCCATGACTAAATTACATTCGGTAAGTTCGGTCGGAGTGGGAGAATTTTCGTTTTCCTTCACTTCTTGTTCCACCATTTTTAACTTAATATTTTTGGTTGTTTTGGCAAAACCCCCGGTATAGAAGCCATCTACATTTTTTAGCACAATAAAAATCGTGAACTTGTAGCGCCATTTTGAAATTAAAACTCAATATAAAAAAAATTCAAAAAATCGCCATATCGCTCATAACGCCATCTGGAAAAATAAAACTCCATATAAAAAAAATTCAAAAATATTTAATCAAAAACACTAATCCAATTTTTTGCATATGGCAATGTTCATTGTTTATTGCAAATGGCGTGAAAGGGTATGGCTATGATATATCGGGGGTTTTGGTTTTGGTATCCGGAAACAAACTTTTTATTAACCTTTTTGCATAACTGATAGCTCATGATTTAGAAATATAAATAAAATCGTCAAAATTATTATTTTGGAATAGTGTTGAATTCTGCACCAACATCATTAATGAAACTAGCTCAACATTTCTCGTTTTGTTAATAGACTGCCTTAATCAAATGTGATTAACTTTAAATGTTTTCAAATAACAAAAAATTGAATCCTAAATTATGACACGGCAAAATACTGTTTTTTATTTGTAAATAAATTACACTTCTAAAAATTCAAATTCAAAACGATTGCTGCAATGATAATTTTTAGGTCAACCAAACGAAGTCGTCTAAATGAAAAAACTAAGTTTTAGATTGACCAAACGAAAACGTCTATTATGAAAAATTAGTAGTAGCTGATTAAAATTTTTAAAAAGGTAAATAGCGCAAACAATTTTTTTTACTTTAATTTAGTTATCCGGATTTCTTTTGTGAATTAACCGGATATCGGATAGCAAAATTTTTACGAATTATCCGGATAATTCCAATCCGGCTTAAACCGGATTGGAAACACTAGGCATGGTATCTTCGGATATTCAGAGACGTTAATTTATTATAATTAACACAAAACATACCAAACTTTGCATAAGAAAAAAGATGGAAATTCGTATTTTATCAAAACCGTGCTAATCTAATATTAATATTATATATTTATAAAAATATAAACAGAATAATCGCAAGCGTTTACACATTTAAACTGAAATCTTTTTAGAAAGAATAAAAATAAAAAAATATTATAATATGCAGTGGTAGCGAAAACATACGAAACGCAATCCCTATGCTAAAAAAGCAAATAAGGCAATGTGCTTCCGTTATGGAAAAACTCAAGCTTCGTGCCTGATATATATATATATATATATATATATATATATATATATATATATATATATATGTATATATATATATATATATATATATATATATATATATATATATATATATATATATATATATATATATATATATATATATATGTGTTTGTAGAATCCCTGAGGATGATTGTAATCAACAATCGAAATATTGGATACATATATAAATAATAAAATTTTATTTAAAATACCTAAATAAATTTGTTATCTATTGACTATAAAACTTCAGTTTTCTTAAACAACTTTATAAGAAATATAATAAAAGTCAATAAGATTAAAAATTGATTAACCTATTAATCAAAAAATTCATTTACATATATATATATATATATATATATATATATATATATATAAAATAGCGGAATCAATATCGCAGCTACAGGCTTACGGCTGTAATAGCTGGGATAGCGGGAGATATTACTTTGAAACTTATAAGAAAAGGTGCCGGTAGAGGGTTGAAGACCCTAGTCATCTTTGGAACTGCCCGGCCCTCGCTAGCTCAATTCACACACACAGACACAGACACACACACACACACACACACACTCACTATTAGTAGTTTATTACGACATGATCTTAATGTTATTATTCATTTTATAGATTTCGTTTTATATATTGAGAAAAAATTTGACTATCAGAAGTACTAAACATTATTACTTACTCTTAGCCTAATGCAGCTGTTGGTCCTATCGGCGTTGTCTACTCACTATCCCACCACCTTCCAAATGTATCCCATACGTTAAAAGAAATATTTGCGTTTCTATTTTTATTTTTATTTAGAACCCCAAATTATAACTAGGTTATTGCAATCATTCTCTAATCAGTCCAAAGTAATTAACTATCTAAATGTTCCCTTAAACTATTGAACTTAGTACCAGATTTTCTGATTTCGATTATAATAAAATATTTATTTTTCCTTTAAACACCTTAATTAATTTGGTTCCTTTTACAGTGCTTATAGTTTTGTGTAATTAAGTATCTAAATATTCACTTAAACTATTGAACTTAGTATCTGATTTTCTAAATATTCACTTAAACTATTGAACTTAGTATCAGATTTTCTGATTTCGATTATAATAAAATATTTATTCTTTTCCTTAAACACATTAATTAATTTGGTTTCTTTTACAGTGCTTATAGCTTTGTGTAATTAACTTTTTAGAAACCCAAAACGAGACATAATATTGCTATCACTAGAATAATCACTTAAATTCTCGAAAATTAGAACTTGGATGTTCGCTTAACTAGAGAAATTTTTAATTATCTTCTTTTTAACAATTTTTCTTAACCATAAAAATAACTTGACCACTTTCGTTCGTAGTTTACTACCGTCTACCTTCTTTAATTTTTTCTATTTTCTGAGTTTTGAGGAAAAAATGGCAATACTTGCAATTTTTGATGGGAAAAAAAATTTATACAAATTTTATAATTTTATATAGAAATAGAAAACCATTTCCGTCACTTGCAGACTGGAACAGGAACAACGAAGGTTATTTTATTCAAATATCACCGTTGAGGTAATTGTCCATGAAAACTTCATATATCATGAGAAAAATTTTGAAATAATAAAAGAAATAAGACCACGAAGGTGTTGGACTGGATTTAAGAAATGCAAGCGACAATGGTGTGAGAAAGGTTGTTACCATAGGGTAACACGGAATAGGGATAAAGGGGATTTTCATTTCCTAACAACACAGAACAAACAGCCACCGCCTTCAGCTGCTTTGATCTGCAAGAGGAAATCCCATTAAGGGGAACGTACTAGAAGAAAAGATATTTAAATCAGATTTAGAGAAAGAAATAAGCTAAAATTTTATATCATTGGTAGATAGTTATGCAGTGGGTCCATCAAATCAATTGCGGGCCGTAGCCCGTTCCACCTCACCATTAAACTTACTTACTAATAAGACTTTAAAAACTCGGATGACAGAGGTTACCACCACGGTAGCAAGAGTAAAGGTGGCGAAGGAGAAACTTAAGGATTTAATAAATTCAGGCGCGGTCAGCAAATCTTTAGTCATTTGTCCGAAGGTGGAGTCTAGCACCTGTGGCGTGGGAACCCTAACTACCCCTACGAATTGGTAATGGATGGTGATATTGACTGTTTGGTTCGTTCTCTTTATATACAAACTGCACGACCGTTCAGTGTTGTCGTGTTCCAGAATATACGGGTTAGGATTACAGCTCACATAATGGGTCTGAAACGAACAGTCTGAAGTGAAAGGCAATATTCCGGGGGTTTTAATGTTGTACGCTTGAAGCACCACATACGGTTTCATATTACAACCTATACACCCATAGGATGTAATCTGGCGTATTAGACAATGAGCAGGCTCAACATACAGGTTCATAAGGTCGATGTCTCCGAACATAATGTTTGCCACAGCCATTATAGTCCGTCTTACCCACAGTTTGGAATCGTCAACAGTAACCACTTTCTTTTCTTTCCAGGTCTTTAAATTATCTTTTCTAAACCGCGCGAGCCCGGGTTGAGGTATAATACATCCTGCTCTACAGGACCTAGCTGAACAATGGACGTTCAGGGCTTCGAACGCTCGAGACTTATTATCTAATGATATTTGATAATCACCAACTTTCCCGGAAGTTAACGTATTTAGGTCCTTTGCATCTACGGCATATACAACGGAACGGTCTCTAATCACGAATTGTGAGGTGTAATAACTCTCATGTATGAGTGAAGTCACTAACATGGGCAGTTTATCGTTACCAACATCTGATGTGTCTGACAGATCAAAATCTACCTTGTTGGAGTTTAGTTTCACCGTCCTGATGATACCTTTGTACTCAACGGATATTTTGATTTCCCATATGGAGCTATCCCGTTGGTAGACCGTTGCGTAGTCTTCCGTTTCCTTTAACGACCAGGTGTACCAAGTACAAGAAGTTTGGTAAAAGCATAACGTATCGCACCCTAGGGTATTTGTGTTACAACCTTGACCCACGATCGTACTGTTATTGAACTCAGTGTCTCTCCATTTCTTTTCATATAATTGACATGCCTCGTTCCAGCAGCTTCCCGCTCCTTTACACTCGGAATGAGTCCTAAGCATTTGTATTTCGTAATTGGAGGTCAAATACAGCGGATCATATCTGTCTAATATATGTGAATTGGATATGCTCAACCTAAACACGTCCTTTGTACGATCCTGAAAACAGATGCTCTCTCCAAACTTTAGACTAAACGCATACATATTACTAGCATGGCACTTTTCTTTTGAACATATTCTTCCCGTTGACTCCAAAAATAGGGTTTGGTCACAGCTATTTATACATGTAATTAAAAGACAAATGGTCAGTAGCACATGGACTGGACGTAATGGAGCACCAGTATTTGTGCTCTAGAGATGAATTTCCGACCAATTGGAGTACTTTGGCCTCTACAAATTTCGGTGCTAATTTAGCTGAAACATTTCTGCCTGCATCACTCAGAATGAAGTTTCGTCGAAAAACCGTTTCACCCGGTTGGAACAAATTTTTACGGGCCCGCAGGTTGTATCGCGCAGCACTGGTCACAAAAGCTTTTGCTATTAGATCTTTTAATCGCGCTCGAATGTTAGACAGAGTGTCAGCGCGATCTAAACAGTCACTGGACTCCTCCAGGCAATCCAACTTCCTTAGTAGAGTGTAGTATGAACTATGCGTGATCATGGGGAGACCAAACAAAGCGTAGTAAGGAGAACAGGCGATGGTAGAGTGATATGAGCTGCGCAAAGCACCAGAAATTTCACTCAAGTTTTTATCCCATTTGGTGTGATCTTCCTTTAAGAAGGCTCTGATTCCGGCGAGTACACTCCTGTTCACTCTCTCGGAAGCATTTGCCTGGGGTGAATATAAAGAAGTGCGAGTGTGTTTTATACCATACTTCGCTAGGAATTGTTCGAATAACTTGGATTTAAATTGCGTTCCGTTATCCGAAACCACAATCTCTGGACAACCAAACACATGAAATACTTGACTTTCCAGAAGATTGCAGATTGGAGTAGAAGTGAAACTGCGAAGGGGGAACAGGAACACGAATTTGAAAATATGGTCTAGTACCACCAACAGTCCAATATTAGAATTTTTTGTCCTGGGGTACGGGCCCAGTAAGTCAATATATAATCGTTGCATTACCCTTTCGGTTCTGAGAGGAGCTATCATTGGTGCACGCAAAATTTGGTTGGGAGCTTTAACTACTTTACATATCTTGCATTGGGATACAAACGAGTGTACTTGGAACAACATTCTCGGCCAGAAATAAAAACGACGTAGCTTATGTAAGGTTTTAGCTACTCCGCCATGGGCTGCCGTTGGTGCTGCGTGTGCTATTTCAATCAAGTTGTGGGTTTGTTCTTCGGGAACCCATAGCTTCCACGGCTCACCTTCTAAACACGAAGTGAATCCAACTTTCTTATAAACCCTACCCTTTTCCACTCGTAAATCTGGTAGTACTTCTTTCCCATCCTCGACGATTTTAATTAACTCTAGATATTTGGTAGACTGAAATGCTGGTGAATCTAAATCAATTGCTTGGGAAAAGTTATCGGTCGCGGTATCAATCAAGTCTACGGAGTTTATTCTTGACAATGCATCCGGAACTATATTTAAACTGCCTTTTCGGTACTCAATGTCAAAGGTGTACCCTTGAAGTTTCAAACTCCAGCGCGCCAGTCGTCCTGATAAATCCTTCTGACTCGTCAACCACTTTAAACCAGAATGGTCGGTTACTTCTTTAAATGGGTGCCCTTCAACGAACGCTCGAAATTTTTTTATTCCTAAAACTACTGCCAGACATTCCTTTTCGCTAGTGGAGTAGTTCCTTTGGGCTGGGTTTAATTTCTTAGACATGTATGCAATCGGATGTTCACTGCCATCTTTTCCTAATTGAGTCAACACGCAGCCTATTCCATCGTTACTTGCATCACACTGTAATATGAATGGTTCTGAAAAGTTTGGGTTGGCCAGCACTGGCGCTGAAGTCAAAGCTTTCTTGATATTGACAAAAGCTGCATCGGCTTCAACAGTCCATTTAAATTTACCATGGGATTTCTTTAATAACTCAGTAATAGGTGTCACAATCGAAGAGTAGTCGGAAATAAACCGTCGGTAATATCCTGACATCCCTAAAAATCGACGAACCTGGCGCACTGACGAAGGAACTGGGAACTCTGATATTGCTGCAACTTTCTCCTGGTCGATGTTAATCCCTGCTCTACTAATGACATACCCAAGATATTTGATCTCGGATTGCAGAAATTTACTCTTCTCAATGTTTATTGTGAGATTAGCTTTCTTTAAACAGCATGCCAGTTCAGTTAATATATGAAGATGTGACTCAAACGTATCTGTCACAATTAAAAGATCGTCTAGGTATACGAAGACCTGAGTCTTCAACCTTGATGGTATTACTCGATCCATCAGTTTAGACATCGTCTGTGGTGAGTTGCACAAACCAAAAGGCATACGAACAAAGTGATAAAGAGGACGGCCTGGGACTGTGAACGCTGTTTTTTCTTTTGAATCCTCATCCAGGGGAATCTGACAAAAGGCGTCCTTTAAGTCTAAACTAGAGATGTAATTAGCTTGCGGGAGTCGGCTTAGTATTCGATCTGCGGTAAGGGGTATGCATTTTTTTCGTTACACTGTTCACCTTACGCGAATCTAAGCATAGACGAAGCTTCCCTGGCTTTCGAACTAAGACCACTGGCGAGCTCCAGTCACTATCAGATTCCTCAATGATACCCTGAGCTAGCATGCGGTCCAGCTCCTCCCGCATTAACTTCTCTACTGCAGGAGATATTGGATAGTGGCGTTGTTTGATAGGGGTTGCATCGCCAACTTCAATGACATGAGTCAATACATGCGTCCTGCCCAATCCCATTTTCGCAAAAGACGGAATCAGCTGAATGACATCTTGCAGTTTCCCTTCCTCGTCAGCTGTCAACGTACATATTACCGAGGTTTCAGTTTTTTTCGGGATCTGATTTGTTAACGGTGGAAATAGGTTGAACAACCGAAAGAAGTCAATACCTAGATAGAGGTTTTGTGTAAGAGATGGTATAATTACGAGATCTAGAGACTTGGTCCGACCTTGGAACCTTATCTCAGTGTTCAGATGTCCTACCACTTTCTGGCTAGTGCCATCCGCTGTTCTAGCTTTTACCGATGAACGTGTAAATAGTGTTGGGGTACGGAGAAGCTCTAGTGCGAAAATGCCTCCCACTACACTAAGTGACGCTCCGCTATCAAGTAATCCGACTCTTGTGTTGCCTAAAAGTTGAACCTCAGCATAAGCGCGGACATCATCTTTCACTGATGTGATTGAGGATATAATCGATGACCGAAAGGATCGTCGTTTCTTCCAGAAATTTCTAATACGCAAGGCTGAACGAGTATAATTACGAGATGTTGTAAATGCACTAATTCCAAGACTGGTTCTTAGTGCCATATATTCTTTGAGTCTTTGCTCAAGTGATTTATATGAGTGATGAGGTATAGACGATTTATTACAAGCTGATGAATCTCGCTCCAAAATAGTTTTGCTTCCCAACTCCTCTGGGCAACGCATTCTTAAAGGTGGAGTTGAGTGAAGTGAGGTGTTTGACTTTAAAATTGGGTTGGCTCTTGGGAGCGTGACTGGGTCTTCTGCACGCTCCCGGTCTTGTTTAAATAGCATCTAGTGCAATTTGATTTGTAAACCCCCTCGTTGCCACAACTCCAACAGAAAAGTTGAGGTGGTTGTAGACAATCCTGAAACCGGTGCCCTTCTAGCTTGCAGTTCCAGCAAATTAAAGTTCTGTTTGGCTCACGATGACCGTTGGAATTATGAATAGCCGAGACATCAGAAAGGACCTGGTCATCCGAAATCTGTGGTAAGGTGTCGGATTCAGGAATAGTAGCAGGTAATGAAGAAAGCGTATCCTCAGTCGCAGGATAATGATATGATGTAGATGGAGCAATTTCGGATACTGTCTGTGTAGGGCGATGAGGAAAGTTACGAGGTGGCAGCGGTAGACTAGCTAGAAGTTTTTCCTGTTTACGGCAGAGGTCGCGAAGATGTTCAACTGTAAATACCTCAACGTAGCACAATTCTCTTCGTATTTCACTGCGAAGATTGTGCAACAGTATATTCAATAATTCTCTATCAGCTATTGGAACACTGAGTCGATCACTTTGTCTCAAAATGTCATTAAACATAGAGTCAAAGTTCTCATTTTGACGTTGTTTACGGGATCGCATTCTCTCTTTTATTTCTTCATCGGTGCTACGATCACCAAACTCAGTACGTAGAGCCATACACAGTTCGGGCCAATTAAAACGTGGAGTACGGTGATGAAATCTCCAATACCATTCTGAAGCTCTTTCTGTGAATAATAAGTGAGCATGAGCCACAACCACATCATAACTACCTGCAAAAGCGATGTTATTTAAAGTGCTCACTCGATATATAAATTCTCCCACCTCCATTTCCGTTGGTCTTCCACTGAAAGAGACATTCCAGCTACGAATGATGGTGGAGTGTTTCTCGTTTAAGGAATGATGACGATAAGCTGCAGGATTCGCTACGTACGATGGGTTTATATTAC
>CAVNZG010001042.1:127805-159835 GCA_963693315.1 Diogma glabrata
TTTTTCAAACAAATAGTTCAACCAAACATAAATTTTTTTAAACAAATAAAACCTTAAGGGGTTAAAATCAAAAATTTTTAATTTTTCAAATTTCTAAAAATATTTCAAAAATACTTACAAAATCAAAATTGAAAGTTTTTTCAAAATTCTAAAATATGAATTCTATTTTTTTTTTCAAAATTCTAAAAATATTGCAAAATTATAACAAAATCAAAAATTAAAACTTTTTCCGAAATTCTAAAAATATTGCAATATTGCAAAAATTGTACATTTTTTCAAAATTCCAAAAATTATAATAAAATCAAAATATTAAAATTTTTCAAAATACTAAAAATATTACAAAAATTCGTACAAAATCAAAAATTGAAACTTTTTTCAAAATTCTAAAAATATGTATAAATTCTAAAATTTTTCAAAATTCTAAAAATATTGCAAACAAAATCAAAAATCAAAACTTGTTGCAAAATTCTAAAAACATTGCAAAAATTGAATTTTTTTTAAAATTCCAAAAATTATAATAAAATTAAAAATTTAAAGTTTTTCAAAATTCAAAAATGTTCCAAAAATTCTTACAAATTCAAAAATTGAAACTGTTTTCTAAATTCTAAGAATATATATAAATTCAATTTTTTTTTCAAAGTTCTAAAAATATTGCAAAAATTATAACAAAAATTAAAACTTATTCCAAAATTCTAAAAATATTACACAAATTATTACAAAATCAAAACTACAAACTTTTTTCAAAATTCCAAAAATATTTCAAAAACTATAACAAATTCAAAAAATTTCTATGTCTAATTTCTTTTCAATTACATTTACGTCATAAAAACAGGAAAATTTTTTTCTCCATAAAATTGATAAAAAATAAATGAAATCATTTTTTGACACACTTGACATTATTTAATTGACAAACTTATAATACCATAATTCTCTATAATAATAATAAAATTTCATGTCATATAATTAATTTTATTTTTTTCCAAAAATTGGGTAAAAAAATAAATAAATATCTTTCTTTTGACACACTTGGCAACATTTTTTTGACAAACTTATAATGCAATAATCTAGTTTTTTAACTCACATACCAATTATACACCCCATCAAGATTTCTCCAAATTCAATGTTCCTACTCGTAATCACTTAAAATGAACGTTTTTTAAACCAAAAATATGAAAATTTGCTATTTTTGGCACACTTAATGATTTTTTTGAAACACTTCCGGTACAGATACCGAATAAAGCGTCCTTTCGGACCTGTCCCTTGAGTATACCTATTTTTAGAACAAAAAATTTTTGAAATCCCTCCAGCGGTTTTCTAGATTTCGTTGGTAATGACGGACGGCCGGCCGGCAGACAGACATATATTTTTTTTTGCTTTTTTAGTATCAGTTGGTCCTAAAACGTCGAAAAATGCCAAAAAATCGGGGGGGGGGGGGGGGGGGGGTAAGAATTTCATTTTTGGCTCATGAAAGTACTTGGTAATACCATAGAGAAACATATATTCTGATCTTTGGCAAAACTATGAACATTCAAATAGATCATAACAGCCTTAAACCAAATATACACATTAGCATCAATTAAACCAAAAGTATCGAATAATAAGTAAATTTCTATTTTAGAATATGGTTTTTGCTTAACAGATTGTTAAAACCCCATTTCAATTTTCGCAGACTAGCTTGGATACGACCTTAGAGGCGTTCAGGCATAATCCAACGATCGTTGCTTCATACCACTGTTCTCTCGAACAAGTATTGAACCATAGGTCCGTACCTGCGGTTCCTCTCGTACTACGCAGGAATGCTATCGCAACAACAAGTTCATCAGAAGGGTAAAACTTTCCTATCTCACGACGGTCTAAACCCAGCTCACGTTCCCTTGCATGGGTGAACAATCCAACGCTTGGTGAATTTTGCTTCACAATGATAGGAAGAGCCGACATCGAAGGATCAAAAAGCGACGTCGCTATGAACGCTTGGACGCTACAAGCCAGTTATCCCTGTGGTAACTTTTCTGACACCTCTTACTCAAAGCTCTTGATGCCAAAAGGATCAATAGGCCATGCTTTAGCAGTCTCTATGTGTACTGAACATCGAGATCAAGCCAGCATATACCCTTTTGCTCAATGTGTGGTTTCTGTCCGCACTGAGCTGACCTTGGGACACCTTCGTTATTATTTGAAAGATGTACCGCCCCAGTCAAACTCCCCAGCTGACAGTGTTCTTGAATTGAATAGTATCTGAACTTTAATGTTAATACAAGTACTAACAGCTCATCATGATATTTAGGATCTATAATCGTAGTGAGAACACATCTAACAATTGATTGAATAGATATTGTGTGCACTTGTTTCATTTGACCAAGTAAGTAAGGAAACAATAAGAGTAGTGGTATTTCATTTTTGATTAAGTTAATAAAATTAACAAAATCTCCCACTTATGCTACACCTCTTATGTGTCCTTACAGTGCCAGACTAGGGCAACAGGGTCTTCTTTCCCCGCTAATTATTCCAAGCCCGTTCCCTTGGCTGTGGTTTCGCTAGATAGTGGATAGGGGCATTCGTCGTGTTCGTATTTGTTAGTCGCCGTACCTAAGTTAAAAACTTTTACCAGCAGACGCCCACTCACATAGGGGCACAGGTTATTTTCAACTGCACCACACAGCTTGAAACCGTAGGGCTTCCTCCAAATTGCTTACTTTCCGATCTCACAGATAAGTAAACCAGCATTGATATCGCTGCCGGCAATCTAGCGTATGCCAGTACCAGATCCCATCTGGTAGGGAGCTCATTAAGCAGGCTCACCTGCTCGGGTTCCCTTACGGCAGGGTAACCCATTCTACCATAAAAGACTACTGATAATGGTTCCACATAGCGGCCCTGGAGCCTCCCATATATCAGAATTTCTCCAACCACAACCACTACGAGTCCAACCTCAATGTAAAGCTATGGCTTACATTAATGCTTTACCCCATAGTACCCGAGAAAGCCGATCAGGTCACACTGTTGGCTTTCGCCTCTCCTATTCACCAGTGAGCTGGTCCGGCTGGATCGACCGGTTAGCTCAGGTACCCCGGGAGCGCAAGTTCCCGTGTCAAGTGACCCCTGGGGTCAGTAGATAGGGACAGTGGGAATCTCGTTAATCCATTCATGCGCGTCACTAATTAGATGACGAGGCATTTGGCTGCCTTAAGAGAGTCATAGTTACTCCCGCCGTTTACCCGCGCTTGCTTGAATTTCTTCACGTTGACATTCAGAGCACTGGGCAGAAATCACATTGTGTCATCACCCGCTAGGGCCATCACAATGCTTTGTTTTAATTAGACAGTCAGATTCCCCTGGTCCGTGCCAGTTCTGAATTAATTGTTAAATAATGGTCGTTTCAGACTACATATTTTCATACATAATGTATATAATAGCAAGCAAGTTCCGTAATGGCAACTAGGCGTACTTAATCAATTCCGAGATCGATGAACTTCATGATAAAGAACAACTTTACTCAGACGAAAAAATACTATTAGTCTTAATATTACATCCCAATCAAGCCCGAGCCATCTCAATCTTCAGAGCCAATCCTTATTCCGAAGTTACGGATCTAATTTGCCGACTTCCCTTACCTACATTATTCTATCGACTAGAGACTCTTCATCTTGGAGACCAGCTGCGGATATCGGTACGGTCTGTTGGGAATTTGCGTAGCCCTTCCATAGATTTTCAAGGTCCGAGGGGAAAATACCGACACAACAGTAAATGTCATGCTCTTCTAGACTTTTAACCATATCTCTCTTCGAAAGACTTCCATGGTTATATGTCTATAAAACAGAAAAGAAAACTTTTTCGGTATCTCCCGACGGCGTCTCTACGGGAGTTCCTGTTACCAGGATGAATATTCATCATTACATGTTAATATCCAATCTTTAAAGCGTATACCCAACAGGTTACGGAATTGGAACCGCATTCCCTTTCGCTCCCAAATTAAGAATATACACATATATATCTTTTTCTATATACAAACTCTTGTTTATGACAGCTTTCGCTTAGAGCTTAGAACCGATAGCTCGTGATCAAACACTGTTCACACGAAACCCTTCTCCACATCAGTCCTCCAAGATCTCATTCGATTATTTGCTACTACCACCAAGATCTGTGCCAATGATGGCTTCATGCAGGCTCACGCCAAACACTTCGACGCACATCATTGTACCCTCCTACTCACTACAGCTTTATTTTTGATATAATTAAATATTAAAAAGAATGCTTTAGCGGTTATGTATAGGCATACGACTTAAGCGCCATCCATTTTAAGGGCTAGTTGCTTCGGCAGGTGAGTTGTTACACACTCCTTAGCGGATTACAACTTCCATGTCCACCTTCCTGCTGTCTTAAGCAAGCAACACCTTTCATGGTATCTGTATGAGTCAATAATTTTGGCGCCGTTACATAACGTTTGGTTCATCCCACAGCGCCAGTTCTGCTTACCAAAAGTGGCCCACTGGGCACAATATATCATTTTTCCAAAGACCTCATTGACTTCAATCAAGAAAGTCGAGGATCTTACCCATTTAAAGTTTGAGAATAGGTTGAGGTCGTTTCGGCCCCAATTCCTCTAATCATTCGCTTTACCAGATAAGACTTGCCAATATCCTTAACACATCTTAAGAAATATTCACTAACAAATTTTAGAATTATTTATTTCTTATGAAAATATTATCCCTTATTTTAGATTTTTGAGATCAATTAAACTCAAGTAAGTAAAGAAGTAATTGGAATTTTTTCAATTCAAAGGTATGGTTTGAAGTTTTTCAGAAAAAAACTCCAATTCAGATTTTTCGTGTTTCGGATCGGATTCGAACCTACCCTCGTCAGTGCCCGGCTCGAATCCTTGGGCAGACACGCTATCGATTACGCCGTTGAGGCGATGACAATTTCAAAGTTGAAACTTCTTCATCACTTTTTTATTTTACTTAAGTTGAATTTTTCCACTGTCACTAGACTCCATATTATGGAAATGTTTTTACATTATATGGGATTTTTGCATTAAATTTCTAGACAATACTTTCTAGACAATACAATACACAAAGTATTGTCTAGAAATTTAATGCAAAAATCCCATATAATGTAAAAACATTTCCATAATATGGAGTCTAATGACAGTGGAAAAATTCAACTTAAGTAAAATAAATAAGTGATGAAGAAGTTTCAACTTTGAAATTGTCATCGCCTCAACGGCGTAATCGATAGCGTGTCTGCCTAAGGATTCGAGCCGGGCACTGACGAGGGTAGGTTCGAATCCGATCCGAAACACGAAAAATCTGAATTGGAGTTTTTTTCTGAAAAACTTCAAACCATACCTTTGAATTGAAAAAATTCCAATTACTTCTTTACTTACTTGAGTTTAATTGATCTCAAAAATCTAAAATAAATTTAAATTCCTTAATGTAGTCTAATGTTAATACATATAGAACTACAAATTGACCAAGTGTCAGCCATTGATTTCACATTGATTGGAAACAATCAATAATGACTATACAAACGTGACTTAGGATGTTAATTAGAATAGAAATGTTCCCCATTCTATGAATTCACACAAAGTATTGTCTAGAAATTTAATGCAAAAATCCCATATTATCCCTTATGTTTTATCTAACAGAAATAACAAGAAAAGGGAATAAATAATCAGTTCACCACTAAAAAGAGTCCAAGCGGCAAGTATATCCGCTAGAAATAGGTAAATTTCGAGATCAGGCAGTTTTGTGTGCCAGTAAAATCTGATGTATCAGATTAGTTTAAACAACACAAACTAATTTCAAACAGATATCGAAAAAATTTTAAAAAGAAAATTAGCTACATATAAGCAAAACTATATCTATCCTATTTTGCAACAAACAAATATCAAATCAAATACCACAGAATATGTGTGTGAAAATTTATGACATAAACCTACGCTATATCATATGTCGTCCAATTACTGCAAATTATCAAAATAGTTTATTTCTAAGAAAAAAAATTAATTTCTTCTATTCAAACCTTTTTATTTTTTTTTCATTGACTATTATAAGGTTTTTGGAAATTGTAGTTATGGATTGTTGCCAACTTTTTTGTTGAAGCCAACAAGTCAAAAACCTCTAACTGCAGAGGTTTATATTTATAAGAAACGGATTAAAATGTTCCCACAGATTTTAAATTTATGAAGTTTTAAAAATATTAGTATCCAAACGCCGTTATAACGGATTAAAAAAACGAATTTTTTTCTAGTATAAAGCCTCTAGTTCCTTAACCATGTGTCAGAATTTTCTGATTTACGAACTTGTCCAAGATATTAATAAAACACACATGTTTACGGAAGGTTTTTTGATCTGGCTTCACAAATGCGACCGTGAGAGTGCCGGTTGATTCAAACGCATTTGGTGTTTTACAAGCTTTTTTGTTGAAGCCGCCAACTCAGAAACCTCTAACTGCAGAGGTTGTTTTTTGAAAGAAACTGATTAAAAAGGTTTTAAAAATTCTAAATTTATGAAGTTCTTAAAAATATTAGAATCTATACGGCCGTTATAACGGATCTAAAAAACATAGTTTTTTTCTAGTATAAAGCCTCTAGTTTCTTAACCCTGTGTCGGATTTGACTGATTTACGAACTTGTTCAAGATATTAATAAAACGCACGTTTTAAGAAAGATTTTTTGATCTGGCCTTACAAATGCGACCATGAGAGTGCCGGTTGTTTAAAAAAAAATTTTTTTTTGTAAACTTTTTTGTAGGGGCCTCTCACTCAGGAACCTCTAACTGCAGAGGTCTATTTTTAAAACAAATTGATAAAAAAAATTCCAAAAATTTTAAATTTGTTAATTTTTATAAAATATTAGTATCCAAACGGCCGTTATAACGGTTTTAAAAAATCGATGCTTTTTAAAAAAAAGGCTCTAGTTCCTTAACCACGTGTTGGATTTTGCTGATTCACGAACTTGTCCGAGATAGTAATAGAACACACATGTACAGAAATTATTTTTGATCTACCTCAACAAATGCGACCGTGAGAGTGCCGGTCGTTTTCGTTATATCTCATATCGTGTATATATATGTATATGTATATATATATATATATATATATATATATATATATATATATATATATATATATATATATATATATACATATATATATATATATATATACATATATATATATATATATAATTATGGAATTAGGACTTATAAAAGATTAAAAAAAAATAATTTATTTACCAATTTTATTAGACAAGTCCTAATACATTGAGTTCTAACTTAAAACTAAACTAATTATGTTTTATTTCTAAAAAGCTAAAGATATAATTATGCTTAATTGACATTTTATTATTTTATAATTTATTATTACATGTGAACTTAAAATGTAATTAAACGGATGTATCGGGTTTCTGTGTGTGAACATTCTAATTGCGATGCAGGTTGGAATGTGCATATCAGCTATTTATTATAACATGACTTGTATCAGGTTTGCTTGTGTGAATGTTGGAATGTGCATATTAGTTATCTATGGTAACATAACTCCTCCCGGGGGTGAAGAAGAAACGTCCTCGTTTCCTGGTTTCAATGTCCTGTTGATTTCTTTTAGCAAGATTGAACATTGTTTGGCTTCTTTTTGTTTTAGTGTATTTGAGTTTGATCTCGTTGGCCCTGTTATTTTAATATTTGTGTTGCGATGGTATAAGTTGATATAAATACATAATCCAATAATACCCATTGAAGAAAGAGATAGACCTCCGGATAAGGTCCATATCCAGTTTCGTTGATTTTCTTGATTTAGATGGATGTGCTCTATCTGTTGTCTGTTTTTGATGTTCTGATTATTTATTAAGCTGATATTAAAAGTTGTGACCAGATTTCGAATTGCTTGAATGTTATGAAGAGCGCCTTGGATGTCTTGTGTTTCGCTTCGAATCTCGTATGTTTGGAATTGTCTATTATTAATTGTTATTGTACAGTTCCAAAATGATATTAGGAAGTTTCCAGTTAATGTACGGCTACTGGGTCCACAGTCGGATGACATTATATCGTTCTTAGCGTTGTCTACCAAAAGCTTATCTTCTGCGATGAGGTAAATTGTTGTTTCTGATTTCGGTATTACATCACACTGACTTTTGATTCCCATTACTAGCGGTTGTATGCAATTGTCTTCAAATTCCTTGATATCTGAATATTTTAGCACGAAACTTTTGTAGTTCAATGATGTGAATAGTTTCTGTTTTGACTTGATTAGGTGTTTTGGATAATCTTTTATTATTGTATCATCAATTGTCAACGGAATAACCATCATAGCTGCAGAATCTGTGTCCTCTAGTTTTGGTACCTCTAATATGTATAGCAAGGTTTCATCGTTAATTGCTATTTTCGGTATAACGTATTGCAGTGCTTCATCCGGAAGTGTGATATTTACACCTTGATTAACCAACTGTTCTTTTATTGAGATAATCTCCTTGAGTGTTAAAATTTTGTTGCTTGCCAATTCAACTTTTGTTCGGATAATTGTATCTGGAATATCTTCTAGGATGGTGTTAATGGAGTCGATATTGATTATTGTCGCCATCATTTCAATTTCGGTGAGGAGTACTTTATTGATCATGCTATTGTCAGTTACGGCTCTATTTACGGTTTCTGTAACTGATTGTATTCTGTTGTTAATTTGCTTGTTAATCTGGAACTGTTGATTGTTTCCGTCTACCAGTTCATTCATTTTGGTGTTTATGATGCGTAAATCTGTAGCATCTGGGTTGCCTGCCAACCATTTCCATGCCGTACCCAATGCATCCCAACGTTTATTTCGTAATCGTTTCGAGGGTTTTATTTTATTAAAATTATTATATAAATTTGTTATTTTTTGTTTGATTACATTATAAAGTTCAAATTTATCATCTACTTTATTAAATACTAGTTTATTTATTGATTCTATTGTATTCTCTAAATTTGATAAATTTATAGGGTGAATTATTTTTATTGATCCTATTTGAATTTTACATTTATTTGTTATCATAAGAAAAATTGGATCTCTATTTAAATTTCTAATTTCTAATTTTTGATTTTTAGAGAATTGAATTAAAATTATTAAAATTAAAATTTTTAGTTTTGAAACCATTATTCTGAAATGAAATATGAAAAGAAAATTAATAAAAAAATATTGTTAAATTTTATTGTTTCTTTGTTCTTTTTATTTTATTCTTATTCCTCTTTATATTTCTATTGGTTTTAAAAGTTTTATGAGTTACGTCTTTTACTTGGGTTTTAATTCCTCTAGCTTGTGTTTTGGTTCTTACATTAGGTTTTAAAAAGACAAATTGATTATCTTGTAACTCTGGAGGATCTTCTTTATTTGTATTTTGTTTTTCTATTTTCTTTTTTGCCAATTCTAAGTTATTTGCTACGTTCATAAAAATATTGTTAGCTTGCATTCGAATTTCTTCGGGATTTGCAAGATTATTCTGATTAAAGATTATTTCATTTGGCGTAAAGCCAGTTGACGAATGAACCGTATTATTATAAAGAGCGACTGATAGTTCTATAGCAGTTGGGGTGCTAGAATTAGGAAATTTATCTTTATTTGTATTTAATATTTCGATCACGGTTGAATGTGTTTTTTCGATTTGCCCGTTGGATTCTGAGGATGATGCATAGTTTAATTTTGTGTTTAATTTATTTAAGTATTCTTTAAACTGCGTAGATTGAAAAGTAGTTTCGTGATCTGAAACAATCTCATTAGGGATTCCAAATAGTGAGAAATATTTTGTTAATGCACTGGTAACGTCTATTAAATTTTTGGTATTGATTGGAATCATTTGAAGATGCTTTGAAAAAGAGTCTATAATAGATAGAAAATTTTTATTTTTGATAATGAAAATATCTATATGTACCCTTTCCAAAGGCTTTTTTGTAATAGGTCTTAATGAAATTTTGATGTTATAAGGTTTTCTGTCATACTTGTGTGTATTACAATTACTACACGAGTTTATATGAGTTTTAATTTTATTTAACATGTTCGGAAAAAAGTATGAGCGTTTAAGTTGACTTTCAACTTCTTTAATACCTCGGTGGGCTCTTTCATGTTCTTTTATTATTATTACATTTTGCCGATCTTGATTTGTTACATCTTCAACCATTTTTGTGACTAACACAAAATGACCAGCTTGAGAGAAATTTTCACGAAATGATTCTTGAAGCTTTTGATAAAGAATTTCAGGTGCTAAGATAGCAGATTGTTTACCGTTATGAAATTGTTTTAAATATTTTGTAATTTCATCTTTTTCGTACGAGTTTTGACAAATAATAACTCTTTTGAAATTTGGAAATACCTCTTCCAAAATGATTGTTTCCAAATTGGAAATTTTGAAAATAATTTGGTTTCTATAATAATTTATGGGGCGTTCTGAAAAATGGATATAGTAATCATCTGATGTGTTAGCTGAATGAACCGTTTCTATATCACTATTATCGGTATTCGCGTGTTCTTCGACTTGGTCAAGTTCACGTGAAGTGTTATTTATTGTTTCGTTGGAATTTATTTCTTCAATTGCAGGCATTCTGCTAAGGGCATCCGCTACAACGTTTGCTTTCCCTTCTTTGTAAATGACATCGTAGTCATAATTTTCCAATTCTAATCGCCTTCTGAGGATTTTGGAGTTTTTCTCCGAAGATTTGATAAATGTGAGTGGTTTGTGGTCTGTGACCAAAGTAAATTTGTTGCCGTATAGGTAAGGTTGATATTTTTTTACAGCCCAAATTATTGCTAATGCTTCTTTTTCATTAGTGGCGTATCGAATTTCTGTGGAATTTAGTGTTCGCGAGGCGAACGCAATTGGTCTTTCTACATTGTTCTGTTTTTGGGATAAAACAGCACCCAAAGCGTAGTCTGACGTATCTGTAGTTAGAATAAAAGGTTTTGTAAAATCAGGGTACGTGAGTATCTGATCCGTTGCAATGGTTTTCTTTAGTGTATCAAATGCTGTGATATATGCCGGATCTGTTAAGTCAATTGGTACATCTTTTTTTAGGTATTTCGTCATAGGTTTTGTTATTGCTGAATAATCTTTAATAAACCTACGATAATATCCAGATAATCCAAGAAACTGTTTGATTTCCTTAGAGTTCCTTGGTAAAGGCCAGTCGAGAATTTTTCTTATTTTATCAGGATTTGCCTTTACTCCATCCTGAGTAATGATATGACCCAGAAACTCTGTTTCTCTTTTAAAGAACTCGCATTTGTCTAGCTGTATTTTTAGGTTGAATTCCGTTAGTCTTGTAAGGACTTTACTAAGGTTAGTCAAATGGTTTTCTAGGTTGTATCCAATGACGATTATGTCATCTAAGTATACATGACAGATATTTCCTAATAATCCCTGTAAGACATTGTTCATCGCACGTTGAAACGTCGCGGGACCGTTTTTTAACCCGAAGGGCATTCGAAATGTCCCTTATCAGTTGAAAAAGCAGTCTTCGCTTTGGATTTTTCTTCCATCGGAATTTGATGGAAACCTGATTTCAAATCCAATGTTGTGAAGTAAACGGCTTTACCAAGGCTGTCCAATATTTCTTCAATGAGTGGCATTGGGAACTTATCATCTATCGTTTTCTCATTGAGCTTGCGGTAGTCGATTACGACTCGAACTTTTCGTTTTCTTGAGGCGTCAGCTTTTTTGTTTACTACCCAGATCGGGGACGAGTAAGGACTACTTGAATGGCGTATAATGCCATTGCTCAGCATTTCCTGAACTTGTTCTTCCACATCTTTTTTGAAATGGTGTGGATATCGGTAGGTCTTCGTATATACAGGCGCTTCATCTCGTGTGTGAATGGCATGTTTAATGATCGATGTTGCAGAGAGTTTCTCATTTTGCTTTAGCAACACTGTTTGATTTTTGTAGATAGTGTTAATGAGAGCTATAGTTTCCGATTCGTTAAGGTGGTCTGTTCTAATTATTTTCCTTAAGTCTTCCTTATTGATTGGTTGACTGTCTAAGATTGGAATTGGGTCTATTGTCTCGAAGTTGAGTTTCGGTAAATATTTGAGTTTCGGTAAATATTTTGGTGGTTCGGGCTCATTGGTTAGAATCCTAACTGTGGTTTTTAAATTTGTGGCGTTATATAAACCAGGTTGTATGGTAATTTGATTGTTTATTGTACCATAACCTTGTGTTACCCAGTCACCATTTTCTGATGTGTTAAATGTAATCGTATGGTGATAAAATTTTACAGATGGGTAATAACGATAGAATTTAAATGAATATCCATTTAATGAAACTGTATTTGATCTGTAATCAATGTTTGCACTCAATTTGGCCATTGATTCTGATCCTAGGATACCATCAAAAAAGTTATGAAAATTTAATTCGTAAAAAATTTGTGGTGGTAGATTTTGGTTTAAAAAATTAAATTTACCTTTTTTTGAAGATTTTTGGGTTCCGATAATATTTTTCACAGTAGTGTTTTCTGATTCTAAGAGATTTTGTGGTATTATGTTTGGTTTAATTATATTCTTATTTGCGCCGGTATCGACTAATAGGGTAATGGTTTGGCCGGTTAGATTATTTTGGCATTTAAGATAGGGTAAAAAATTTAATCCTCCGTATCCGATGCCGAGACCTCTTGAAAATTTCCTTCATCTTGGTCATCACTTTCGAGCAAGTTTTCCGAGTTTGAAATTTCTATTTCTGGGTTCGGTTGTTGTATGATTTCGTGGTTATTGACCAATTTTTTGACAAACGAGTTTCTCGTTCTCATGGATGCATCTACATCCATTGGCTCAGGTGTTGTCCAATTTGGTTTTTTATTGTTCAATGTATTAAATTGATTAGGTTTATTTTGGTACTGATTAAATTTGGATTGGGCACCATTCATTTGAATTGGTTTTTGTGAAATTTGAATTTGATTAAATTTTCTTGAATTATTGGATTGAATTGATTCATTGCTACTGAATTTACAGAGGAAAGCATAGGCTGATATGAATGCTTAAACCTGATATGAATGCTGCAAGAGCATCTTCTTCAATAAACGTGCAGATTGCTTGCCACGAGTTATTGTAAATTTCTTTTTGCTTTGCTAATGACTTGATGTTCTGCACAATTTCTTTTGTTTTTTTATAGAAACTGTGTACTGTCATCGAGTAATTCTGTTTATTTGCCCAAAGTTGGGACTTATAGTAAGAGAGTTCCTGCTTGTCACCAAGGGCTTCAAGCAGTATTTGTTTGATTTCATGAAATGTTTCAGGGTTTCCGGCAAGACAGATTATATCTCTTGCTTTTCCTTCGATTTTATTTTTTACTGCTTGTACATACATACGAAGCTGCTGTTCACAAACTATTGTTTCGAACATTCGTAATGTTTCTTCGGCTGTTTTTAGCCAGGCCGCTACCTGTCTTTTGTTACCGTCAAAAGAAGGTAGTGACTTAATGGGATCGGGGATTCGAAATAAGTCAACAGGCAAATTTCTGTTGTCTTTCAATTCCTCTTTTTGGTTCATGCCTGGTTCTTCAACTTTTTGAGTCAAGTAATTTATTACTTGAGCCTGCTCTGTTTGTTTTTGAACCAACGCATGTAACTGAGCAGAAATTGTAACCAATTGGGTATTAAATTCTTGTAACTGCTCGGCGTTCATTTCTTCAATTGTTGCTTCTAAATCTCTATTATTTAAAAAAGCTTCTGAAGACTTTTTCTTCCTACTACACTCGTTTCCTTTTCGGAAAATTTTGTCAATTTTGACCGATGTGGTTTTTAGGAAATTTGAATTAAAATGGTTTGTTCACGAGTCTATCTTGTAGTGCTCGCGAATATTATAATTTTTTGAACTTTGTCAATTAATGTACCTATCTAGTAGTGTACACGTAATATGAAAAATTCACTTTAAACGAGCCTATCTTGTAGTACTCGTAAAAATTATAATTTTTTAATTTAATTAATTAATGTACCTATCTTGTATAGTGTACACTTATTAAAAGAAAATTCACTGTAATCGTGCCTATCTTGTAGTACACGAATACGATAAGATAAAAAAAAATTAGTAAAATAATTTCTTACCTTATTTCAAATTGAATTTTTACGTCTATCTTGTAGTGCGTAAAATTCAAATTGTACTGCTGTCGTGAATGCAGGTTCGAAGTGGTCGTGTAGTTTGATGCGGCGTGATCTGCAACTCCGTTGAACGGTTTTCACCTTTAGTTCTGGATTTCACAGTTCTTGTTCTTCAAGACTTATTCTAAAATTCGTAATTTACCAATCAGAACACAGCGTCGAGCGAGTATATTCTACTCCCTTTCTAGAAGGATTCTCTTGCTGTGACTTTTTAGTAATATCAAACAACACAGAGCGAGTATATTGTACTCCCTTTTACAAGGATTCTCTGGTTGTTTTGATTTTGATTACGAATGAAAGAAAAATCTCGAATTCGTAAGATCTGTGAAGAAATCACTTTGATTTAGTTTTTATTCACTAAATCTAGCACTGTTCACTTTAATTACACTATACACTTCACTGTACGGCTGCGCCAATTATGGAATTAGGACTTATAAAAGATTAAAAAAAAATAATTTATTTACCAATTTTATTAGACAAGTCCTAATACATTGAGTTCTAACTTAAAACTAAACTAATTATGTTTTATTTCTAAAAAGCTAAAGATATAATTATGCTTAATTGACATTTTATTATTTTATAATTTATTATTACATGTGAACTTAAAATGTAATTAAACGGATGTATCGGGTTTCTGTGTGTGAACATTCTAATTGCGATGCAGGTTGGAATGTGCATATCAGCTATTTATTATAACATGACTTGTATCAGGTTTGCTTGTGTGAATGTTGGAATGTGCATATTAGTTATCTATGGTAACATAACTATATATATATATATATATATATATATATATATATATATATATATATATATATATATATATATATATATATATATATATATATATATATATATATATATATATATATATATATATATATATATATATATATATATATATATATATATATAAATTTTTTTATTTTTGTCTCCGCTTTTGTTTCGCTCTCCGCTTTTGTTAGTTTTGTCTCCGCTTATCATATATAGTCGTTTGGCACAAAAATTTTTCCGAAATTCCGAGATGAAGCCCATTGCAATAAGTAGATTTTTATATGAAATATACCTAAAACAAACCATTTCTTATTACGTTACAAGATATAAGATATTTTGTTTCTTATTGTTTAATTAAAGATTAGTCATAAATTTTTTAATTACTTTTAGATAACAATGGTTTAATTAAAAGAACTTTAAAACATTTTAATTTTCTATTTATTTTAGAGAATAATGTGATATTCTTTTTAAATCACTTTTTCTTTTTTTTTTTTAACTGATATGGGGCTAGTGGTGACTGGTGATTGCGTATAATAGTTACTGAAGACTAACTACTCAAAAAACTTATATTTGCTTTTTTTTGAAAGACTTTTTATCTTTTGTTTTATTTTCTAAGACCCATCTCACACGATGAGAAAGATCTGCATTATTTTACACTCCTTGTCAAACCAAAATTGTTTTCTTTTATCTTCGTTGCTGTGGACATTCACCACAGATTCTATTACATATTACGTACATACTTGCTTTTATTTAACAAAGACCACCATTTTTAGTGAAACTGGTTTTCTTGTTGTTCTGTTGGTAATTTGATAGTGCCGCCATGTTTCTCATAAGTAATTTGTTGTTTAGCATTGATCTAATTTAAAAAGAAGAATTTTAACAACAATGCCAACATTTATTAGAACAATTTAGTGGTCAATATTGTCAGCAAGTTACTGGGAAATTTATTGGTCAGCTTTGTCAACAGTTTATTGGAAAAATCATTGGTCAACATTGTCAACAATTTGTTATACCAGTGTATTAGTCAACATCGTCAGCAATTATTTAGAACAATTTATTGGTCAACAATTTATTATATAACAATTTATGGGTCAACATTGTCAACAATTTATTAGAAAACTTATTGATCAACATAGTCAACAATTTATTATAATAATTTATTGGTCAACATTGTCAACATTTTAATGGAAAACGTATTGGTCAAGATAGTCAACAACTTATTATAGCCATTTATTGATCGATATTGTCAGCAATTTATGGGACAACTTTTTGGTTAACATTGTTATCAATTTATTATAACAATTTCTTGGTCAACCTGGTCAACAATTTACTATAGCAACTTATTGATCAACATAGTCAACAATTTATTTTAAGAATTTCTTGGTCAAGCTTGTCAACAGTTTATTATAACAGTTTATTGGTCAATATCGTCAACAATTTATAGGAAACCCTATTGACAATATTGTCAGTAATTTATTGGAAAACTTATTGGTCAACATTGTCAACAATTTGTTATAACAATTTATTGAAAAACTTATTGGTCAACGTTATCAACAATTTATTAGAACAATTCCTTGGTAAACGTTTTCAACAATTTATCATAACAATTTATTAGTCAACATTGTCAACAATTTAGTAGAAAACTTATTGGTCAACATTGTTAACAATTTATTATAACAATTTATTGGTCAACATCATTAACAATTTGTATAACAATTTACTAATCAACCACGTCAACAATTTATTGGTCTACCTTGTCAACCATTATTGGAATATTTATGGGTCAACCATTTATTTACACAGTATGATTTACTAGATTAACTCCCAGAAAACACATTTACGTCTTTGTGACATCAAAATGACTTCACACTAAGTCACATCTTATGTAAGATCTGTGTCATATATAAGTCATATGTATGTCATTATTTCACACCTATTTACGTAGGAACATGACGTAACAATGACATAATTATGACATAAATGTGTTGTCTGTAGACGTTATGATATAAATATGATATACGTTATGAAATTCGAGACGTTTGTTGTTGTTTTGTTTGCGTATGGATATTTATTATTTAAACATAGATTTAAGTTAAATTACAAAACGTTACATTACATATAATACTTAATTTGAATTTTGAAGAATAATTACAATATTGGATCTAAATTTTCAAACCAAGTTACCGCATCAGGAGACCGCAAATTAAGTTCTGGTAATCCTCCTGGAAACCTTCGGATTGGACAATCAGTTACTATGTGGTGCATAGATTGAACTGGATAATCACAATCACTAGCAGAAAACGATATAAAACACCAATTGAATAAACAGGAACCACAACATCCATGTCCAGTTGGAATACGATTCAAAGTTACCCACAGTCTTCTAGGCAAATCAAAACCAACGTGAATTACATCTAAGTTATCAATTAAATTATGATTGAGAACAGCAGATGACGACCAAAAATCTTTCCATTTATCCACGATGCTGAAAGTATCACCATTAAAAAATACAGCGCCTGAATCATAAGATGGATTTCTTGAACACAAACGCCTTGGAGGTTGATGAATTATAACATGGTGACATATTAGCTGAGGTAAATCCGCAACTTTCGACCAAATCCTACACAGTTGATCTTGTCTACGAATATTAGGTGGAGCAATATTACTCAACACATGAAGCCAAAGAACAGGTGTTGAGTGGACACAGCCAGTTATTATACGCATAGCATTGTTTAATTCAACATCAATTTTATCGGTATGGTGACTATTTAACCAAACACGACAACAAAATTCAGCAACAAAAAACACCAATGCTAATGACGAAGTTCTCAAAGTATGGAAGTTTGCACCCCAGTTAGTTCCAGCAAGTTTTCTTATTATATTTACTCGAGATTTTAATTTCTTCGCTACATTTTCAATATGGTATTTATATATGAGGAAGGCATTTATCTATCAAGATAAATGCCTAAATATTTAGTTAAAGGGTTAAGTTTGAGTTGCATATTATCAACAAAAACTTCAGGCTTATAATTACTAAGGCAGTTTGTTAAATGGTGAATGTTTACTTCAGTTTTGGAAATGTTTGGTTTTAGCCTCCAGTGTCTAAAATAATTCCATAGTACTTCGAGATCAGCTGATAACTGATCATCAATTTCTTTAAATTTATTATGTTGAACAGCCAGAGCAATATCATCCGCATAGATAAACTTCAACGAAATCGTAGTTGGCAAATCAGATATATACAGAATAAAAAGTAGTGGTGCCAAAACTGAACCTTGCGGCAAACCATCATTCCGTCTTCTGATTCTACTTGTTTTATCACCAAGAAAAACTTGCAAAACTCTATTAGCAAGCATATTGTTGAGTAGCTTTATCAGAGATAGTGATGGAATAACACTTATTAGCTTAAATAAGAGACCTTTCCTCCAAAGAGTGTCATATGCTGCAGATAAATTAACATAAACGACACCAGTTTTAAGTTTCGTTTGAAATCCAGACTCAACACCTGATCACAACAATTGCGCCCTGGGCGAAAACCAGCCTGTTCAGGAGGTATCTTTTCATATATTTTATCAGCAATTCGATTAAAAATTAAACGTTCCAGAAACTTATAAGAAATACTCAGCAATGAAATCGGACGAAAATGTTCAGGAAGGTCACCATTCTTCCCAGGCTAAAGTATTGCAATTATTTTACTTCTTAGGAAAACTGATGGGACTATCCCAGTTATACAATATCTGAGAGAAAATTAGATAGCCACAGTTTACAATTCGGCCCAAAATTCATAAAGAATTCATTAAACAGTTCATCCAGACCAGCAGCTTTGTTGGCCTTCAAATAAGCGATAGCAACCGTAATTTCTGCTACAGTAAAACGAGTGTTGAAAGAATCTGTAGCATTCACTAGATTTGACTTAGAATTATTTAAAGATGTATTCAAATCATTTTTCCTTTGTTTATCTGAGGGAACATTAGAACTTTTGCCAAGACGAGAAGCTATAGCATTTGCACTACAATTATACGAATTAGTTCCAGATGATGAAGATGAAGAATTGTCTAGCTTTCGTAACAATTTCCAACTTTTCCTACTAGAATGTCTAAAGTCCATAGATTCCATAAGAGTTCTCCATTTATTCTGACAAGATTCGTTTAAAGCGTTTAACAGATCATAACCAACTTCCAAATCACCAGATTCTTGATATACTTGAAACAAATTTTCACAATAGTCTGACCATCCCGGTATATATTTCTTACGGAAACCTCTTGGAATAAATTTTTTGGCAGTTGAAATAACCATACCATATTCGAGACATTATGATATGAGGTTGATATCATAGTAATATAAAAAAATTTTTTGTGACGTATTCTTTTTTACTTAAAAAAATGAAATATAAACAAAAAAACACTTACCCGTCAGTCATTCATTGTTCACTACTTACCCACTATTCTATAGCGTGCTAGGAAGCAATAACTAACTATACGCAAAATTTGTCAAACTATGTAGAGTTACATGGATATACCTCTAGTGAAATTTAACAAAATCATAATAAGTCCTAGTTATGACATCATATCAAAGTCAAATTTAAGATCAGGGTGATATCATGAAAACATCATATAAATGATACAAGGTTATAGTCATGACAAGTGTCAGTTTTATGTCAAATTTACGTAACAATTACATCACATATATATGACCTATGTTTGATGTCATATTTACGTCTTGTGTTCACTGGGCTTACGTGGGCAGGTAGAGTTGAATCAGCAACAAAACACGGAGTGAGTGATACTATCTAATACTTGTTAAATCTAATAATTATAGTTACATTGTTGTGGGTGTTATGATCTCGGTTTCTTCGGACTTTGGAGTTGTCAGAGTCTCTGTTCTTTGTGCATATCTGATTATTTGTACTGAGCTGAGAAAAACCTCGCTAGGCACGCAGTTCTATTGTTCATTACAGCATTTTTATAAAACATATTAAGAATATAAAAACAAAATTTCTTGCACTTTTAGTATATCTTGACTGCTGCAGAGAGCGTCTTCCAAAACATACTTTATTAAACGACTCTACAGTTTTTGGGCTTCCTGTAGCAGATAGATAAAAAATTCAACCGAAATTTTCTTTATAAGACTAAATACTAGTAAAGTAACTAAATCTAAAATAATTTTATTTTTAATATTTTTATTATGTTATAGACTTTTTCTGTAAAATAAAAAACATATTTTTGAGAGCAAACTACCCTGTATAAAATAATAAGAGTTATGACATAGTATTTTAAAGGATTAGTTAGCATTTAGGCATAAGCATTTAGCATAAGCCAAATGCATAAGCATTTAGTCTTTAAAATATTTAGTTTTAAAATATTGTTACGATTACAGAAAAATCTAGACCATTACGGTCAGGAAAGTCTTCCAAGAAAATCAACAAAATACTACAAATAACTACTACAATCAAATCAACAAAATACTACAACAAATTAATGAAATGAACTTGGGTCGTCAACATAAAATAAAGGATTTTATGAATCAAATCAACGTAACGTAAATTAATCGAATATTCTACTATTTTCTCAAGGTTTCTAGAAAGTGACCTCGAATTGTATAGAATTAAGCGGAATGGTATACAAGCGATTGCCTCTTGTAGATTAGTAATTAGTTTTATTTTAAACCTGCGACGGTAAAGCTAAATTGAAATTATAAAAGTGATTTTTAAATAGTTTTTGTGAATAAAGTTTTAAGTGTTATTGAGTAGAAATAATTTGTGTATTATTTTGAACGTTGTGTTACTGGAAATTTCTACAATAAACGGTTTGAGTTTCTGAAGCTGCTGAAAGAATATTTTAGTTAGGAATATTGTTTGCTGTATTGTTTGCTTTTGTTGTGGAACAATTAAGGAGTTAAATACTTAATAAAACCTGGTGTTTGTGTTTACTAATCATTGATCGAACTTTGAAGAGATTTGGGAATTGCGTTTATCGAATTGTGAGTTAGGCCAATTCGAAGGAAGTTTAGAAAAACGTAACAATATATTTTATAAAAAAAAATAAATAAAACACACCACATTATTTCACAGAAAATACACCATAAGTAAAACTAGCAATTAAATCACTTACCGAAAATTTAATATTCTTTGAAATTTAAAGTAATTTTAATAAGTTTAATTGCACTATAACAATTGTAATTATGTTATTCAAACATCCAGTGTAAAATTTTAGTACGTTTCTTTGCTCATTGTATTAATTTTAAGTTGTACATAAATTATTAAATATATATGTTCGCACCAAATGTCAAGTTTTTTCGGAAAAAAGGTCTGAATTATAGAGCTTTTTCCTTAAAATTCGAATCGTTATATTACTGTATGTAATTGACAGATTAAATACAGCAATGATAATTAGATATCATTAATTATGTATTAAAATGTGTTGAAAAAATAATAATTATGCAACTATAGTAAAAATAACGAGAACACAAAACAATCTGGATTTAGAAGAAATAAAAATTATTTAAAATTTTCGAAATACAAATCAGTTTTAGAAATACGTACTGACTGCTTCAACAAACTTGTCTTTTCAATTTGGGATCAATCACATAATGGGAAGTTACTGAAAAATGAATCACAAAATTCCACCCATCAAAGCTCTCAAGAGTCAAGTTAAATAAAAGTGTGTAAAAATGCACAAAGTGAATCAGGGGCCCTATTCTTGAACCATTACGAAAGTTTTCGGTACCGAGTTAGTGTCAAAGTATTACGAAAATCCTTAAATGGTATTCTTGAAGACATATTACGAAAACGAAATGTTACTAAAATTTTGGTAATGGGTTTTTCGTTCCTTATTTCATTTTCGTAATAAAATTTATATGAAATAATTTTCAATTTTAAATTTTTCATGAGAAAGTATGAGATAGGTATAATAATTTAAACTGTTAAACTGACAAAATTGTGAATGCATGCTTTGTTTTGTTAATTTAACCTGGTTAATTTACTACGTCGTACTAAAAATAAATAAAATAAATTTTAATGAATAATATAAGGCGGCGAGGAAGCCATATAACGCATATCCAAAAAGAAATGCTGGTCGATTTTTTAGAAACCCATCAAAAATTAAATAGTTGTCAGTTTGATAGTCAATTTACTTTTAAAGACGCGAAAAACCTATGGGAAAAATCATCAAATAATTAAACTCTGTACCAGGCGTGTTTAAGGACTGGATAGGCTGGAGAAAGGTAAACCTAAAGTTTTTAACTTTATCACAAATATTTATAGTCCCTGGGCCCACGCTGATTTCATGTGATTATTACCACATATTTTATACTTCGTGAGGCAACTTTCCTTGACGAGCCCGAAAACTTTTGTTCTGCAATTTTTCTTGTTCGTTCGACAAGCTCCAAAAAACGACGATTGTCCGCGATCTTGTAAGTTTACTACCATATTTTTTTTTAACTAAGGGTGGTGGAAATTTGTTTTAGAACACGAGGGTAAGCTTGTCTGACAAATATGTGTCTGCTATTGTCGGGTCCAACAGTTGATATTTTGGTATGTTTGGGTTCATACAAATTTTTGTCAGATAAGTTTACCCTAGTGTTCTCCCACCCTCATAGTTAAAAAAAACCAAAATTACTAGTTCCTGGGCAATCGGCATTTTTCGGAGCTTGCCGAAAGAAAAAGCGGCTGAATCGAGGAAAATTGCAGAACAAAAGTTTTCTGGCTCATTAAGGACAGGCGCCTCACGAAGTATAAAATATGTGGTAGTCATCACATGAAATCAGCGTGGCTTCAGGGACTATTACTAAGATTATATCAAATAATTTTCTTGTTTAAAATATAATTCCAAACGAAACTAATAACCATGTTATTTTAGGCTTGGTATGATATAAAAACTGCTGCTAAAAGCAAAGCTCCAGTATAAGAAATTAACATCGTAGAACGGGTGGGTGAAGGCCAACGTCTAAAATAACCCCGAAATAAACCCGTTAGAGCAGCGAGTTTTAGCATTGATCAGCCCTACATCCTTGACAAAAAAAAATTAAAACATCTTGGAGACCAATCTATTATGATTATGATATATTAATTGTTTTAAATATAAATTAAATATATACCGGGTTGGCTTATAGCAACGCTTTTTATGTTTATCTGTATTGTATCTAATATCTATATGTCTTTTAATATCATAACTTCCATTGTCAATTCATTCCTACTGGTAGTAAAAACAACCATTTCCAGAGTTATATTTTGATTTTTTTATATAAGGATATTCCAATTCAACATCGTATGAGAATTTGCATAAGCGTTTTCTATCCCTTATGATTTACACGAGAACTTTTTAAATATAATTTTAAAAATTAGTATAAATTTACCTTTTATATAGCAGCACAAAACTTTTGTTACACAAGTAAAGACTGCAAAATAATTGCAACAGTTTATTTTATTTTTACTAAATAATTAATATCTTTTCGGTATCCCATATTGGAATCGCCATAGTTAACAAACGGACCAAGCTTGGGCCAACTGCAACATCGCATATATGGGGTAAATTTAGTTGGCCCAAATTTGGACCAACTATGTTTTGCCAAACATGAGCCAAAGTACTCTGAAACATACTTGACCCAGTAATATTTCGAAACAATGTGGCGTAAATTTTGTATTACTTTTACTACATATAGTGGAAAAATATTCATTCGACGAAAATAAAAATGTAGTTTTTATCATTTAGTACTAAAATTTTAATGTGAATGTCATCCACCGTTGTTGTTTCTTTGTCAAAACTTTAACATTAACTTTTGAGAGCTCTTTAGTTGTAAACGTGCTTTTGAAATCTTAGAGCTTTATTGTGTTGTGTGTGCTTACATTTAATATAAACAATAATAATAATCAAATAATCCTTCATAATAAAATTGTAAGCCATATTTGGCATGGGTCTAGAAATCATGCTTGGCCCAATATTGTAAGCCGTATTTGGCCCAAACTTGTTAAAACAAATCTGGCACGATGTTATCATTTCGTTGTTTATTTATTTTTTTTTTTTTTTTTATTTATTTATTTTCAACGAAATACACAGTTAAGATAAAATATCTTATAATCAGGACATCTCTGTCCTACAACTGTACGTAGTACATATATTAAGTTTAGTGAATTCATTTGTTATTGAAATAACAGAATAGTTTTAACTTAGTTTACAATAGTGTTAAATTTACTAAATATAACTTAGTCTAAAAACAAAAATAACAATTTAGCCATTCATCGATATGACATCCAAAACTAAAAGCTAAAAGGAAATATATTATTAAACTATATCAATTAACCAACTTTACCTCAAATAATGCCTTCCTTAAACTCCCAACAGTACTGCTCCTTTTGACCTCAGTCGGTAATGCATTCCATAGTTGAATAGCGTGAACGAAAAATGAATTCGATGTGACCAAGTAAGAAAATTTAGGGACATTCAAGTTATAGGTTCGGCCAGATCGGCAGAAATTTAATATTTTATAAAGATATTCAGGACATTTGCTTTCCATAAGTCTGTAGAGGAAAATAATAGAGATCCTATTCAAATAGGTAGTGAGTGAGCACCCAAGTAACTCATTTGATACATGCGAAATGTGATCATACTTTTGTAATAAATACACAAACCTGACACATGCATTGAAGGCAAGCTTAAGTTTGTATGAACAGTTATAGTTCAACTTGCTAAATATAATAGAGGCATAGGTAAAATGCGGCAAAATTAACGAATGGAATAGGTGTTGTCGTGTTTTAAGGGGCAGATACCAAGCAAATTTCCACACGCGACGTAGAATAGAATACACTGTTGCGCAAACTTTATTGATATGATCTTCCCAACGCAAATTATGATTCATAATGATGCCTAAATTTCTTATCTTTTGGATAAAATTAATGGAACAACCATTTATATGAACAAGGGGAACTAAATCCGTATCTGATTGATGATGAGTTATTAACATTGCTTGCGTTTTTTTCTCGTTCAGGTTAAGACTATTAAATGTAGACCACTCATAAATTGCCTTAAGGTCTTGGTTCAACTTGCTAATTTCTTGATCTGCTTCTTTCTGGTTAAATGGAAAATATATTTGAAAATCATCAGCATATATGTGATATGAGACATATTTCAGAACAAATGGCAAATCGTTGATAAATAATGAGAACAGCAATGGACCTAAAATAGAGCCTTGAGGCACACCCGTTTTAACATCAGTAGTATAGGAATAACTATTATTGGAAAACACACATTGAGTTCTGTTTGAAAGGTATGACTTAAGCAATTTGATGGCAGTAGAAGAGAAATTAAAATATGTGTGTAATTTTTGAATGAGGAGTTCGTGCAAAACACTATCAAAAGCTTTTGTGAAATCTAGTAGGATTAGAACAGTAGCTTGCTTAGCTTCCATATTTTGTAACAGATCATAACAAATTTTCAACAGGGCAGTATTGGTGCTATGTTTAGCTCTAAACCCAGACTGAAAATTATTTAATAGTTTATGTTTATTGATATACTTAGTTATTTGGTATTTAATTAGCTTTTCAAAAACTTTTGAGAGTGCGGGAAGGATGCTTATTGGTCTGTAATCTGATAAATTGGTTGGCGTATGTGTTTTTGGTATTGGTAATACCTTGGCAGTTTTCCATGCATTAGGAAAAGTGGAGGTGGTAATTGCATGGTTGAAAATATGTAATATTATATGTGAAATTTCAGGATATATAATTTTAATAAACTTAATTGATATATTATCAAGTCCAATGGCATTAGATTTAATTTCTGAAAGTGATTGAAATATATCCGAGGAGGTAACATGTGTGAAACAAAAATTAGAGAATTCGAAAGAACCTTGAGGCAAGTGACGGCTATTTACAGTAGTCGTTTTTGAATTCGACTGAGCAAAATAACTATTGAGTTCATTCGCACAAAAATGAATTGGTTGTTTAGTACCTCCATCATGTATTCCAAGCTGACGTAGATTTTTCTATAGCTCTTTTGTCGTAGATTTATCAGGAAAAAGAGCACTATAAAATTTTTTTTTAGTTTCTTTAATCAATAAAGTTACTTTATTTCTCAGCTTTTTGTAACATATATGGTCTACGGCCAGCTTAGTTATTTTCCAGTGTCTATATGCAAGATCCCTTTCAATCATATATCGTTTAATTGTATTATTGAACCACTCACTAGTATTGGACTTCATACGTGACTGCTTAATAGGTACGGCTATATTGAATATATAGTTAATGTTATAATTGAAGATTTCTAATTGATCATCTACGCTAGTACATTCATATATATTACTCCAGTTTAATAAACGGGTTTCATTTATCAAAAAGTTCATATCAATATCCTTCCATGATCTATAGAAGTACGTTTCGTTATTTACTAAAGTTTGTGGTACTGCGTAGGAACAATAAATCAAATCATGTTTAGAGACCCCTGGAACAGAGATCTGATTTGAGAACATAATTTTGTTTCTCTTATTGGTAATAATATAATCAATTAGCGTAGACGAGGTTTCCGTAAAGTGAGTAGGTTCACTATTAATAACAGATAGTGAGTAAGAAGATAAAAAATTCATGAAGCTACGCGTTTGCGAATTACTTGAATCAAGCGCATTGATATTTAAATCACCCATTATCAAAATATCCTGGTAGCATGTTTACCCAACGTTGGGCCAGCAGTGGCAAATATGCTTGGCCTAAAGTTTATATCTTGTATGCCAATCATGTGCCATGTCTGGCCCGATTGTTTTTCCTACCTGGGCTGTAAGTATACCTCCTGTTCTATCTTTTACAAATCTATACCATTTATAAAGTTTTTATGCTGTTTGCTTTGTTTGTTATTTATTGAGAAACAAAATTATAAATTAGAAAATTATAATTTTACTTTTGAGCTACCTAGTTAAATTAAAATAATAATGTAAGAACTGAGGATGACGTAAGTCGAAATCGATATTCTTTAAAATAAAAATCAAATTGTTACTATAAGGAAGTTTTATTATTATAAATAAATTTAAAAATAAACAGTTAAAATTATATTTTTAAATATTGCATTTTAATTCAAAAGTGACAAAAGCACACAAACAGTGAATAATATGGAAAACCATAATAACACATATACCTAGTTAAAGTTTGAAACACTACTTATACTACTCCTTTGTTCTTTCAGAGCGCGTAACTTAAAAAAAATATAACACTCCCAAATACAGAAGTGAAAATAGTAATATATCGTTCTTACTCCTATATTGAAATAAATATTTTATTAGTCGAAACTTTTATTTTTGCTTCAAACTTAATGCTTTCCAACGTAAAATGCTTCGAATGCTTCGTTCAATTATGCATGTATTGTTAGAAAAATGAATATAAGAGATGACGAATCGGTACTAATTTTGTTCTTTTGCAAATCGAATGAAAGAACAGGAAAATGAAATCACTCCAAAGGAGCAAAATCGAAAAAACAAAAATTTTACTCTTACGAGTAAGAACGAAATTCAAATTATAAACATTTTAATTTTTGAATATTATTTCAAAGGAATGAGTGCTTGAATAAAATAAAATTGTAAACTCTGGTTTGAAATTTAAATGTTTATTAATTTATAAGGAAAACTGAGTCTTTAAGTAAAATATTTTGTATTTTATTTTTCCTAATACACTTTCGATCGCTCGTATATACACCGTTGGGATGTTTCTATAATCAAAGAAACCTTTTCGCTGAGGAAGATCTGTTAGAGATCAAAAGATATTTGCAAAATAAAATGCAAATTATTGAAGCGAAAAAGGCTGAGCCTAGTATTTCTAAGAAAATTATAACACAATTTCAGAAAAAAAAAATAATGCACTGGCTTGTTCTCCCAATATAGTTAAATCAACATATACATAACATTATACAAACTAAAAGAAACAACTGTGAAGCCTTTGTTTTGACTGAGATATTGCGCAAACTTTACGTAGATATTTTTGATTATTACCGATAATACGAGCAAATAGGGTGGAAGTATTTGTTTCGTGGGCGCTTCGTGGGACAGATTTCTCCGTGGGATAACGAAATGAATTGTGGGACATTTCCACGCAGCGTGGGACGTCTGGCCAGTTTATACGAGATAGAAATAAAATTTAATGAGATATAAACACTTAGTGTTTTTCTGAAACCTCAATTGTTTTTTAAGATTTTCTGTCTATATGTATAAACGTAAGACGACACACATACACAGATCTAAAGGAATCTAATCATAAATAAAAACATAATTAAATTTAATTTTTAATAATTTTTATCTTATAATATATCACAAATAACAATTAATAAAATTACATTTATTATTTTCTAATTTCTTTCTTTTCATTTCAAATACAGTAGTGAATTGATTAATTGTACTAAATTAATTCATATTCCTTCAAAAAAATATGCGAAAGCAAAAACAAATATTTGTATGAAGTATTTGTTCAAAATTTGTATGAAGTATTTGTTCAATGTTAAAACAAAACTAACGAATTTAAAATTATTCGATATCGTGAAATCTTAAAATAGCTCGACCAGGAATTTCAGAACATAATAGCTTTTTAACAACTTCAGCTGCTTGTTCACATGGAAATACTGAATGTGGTGGAGGTTCGATCTAAAAAAATAACAAAAATACGCATGTTCATAGTTTTTATTTTAATAACAAAATATTAAAATTAACCTTACTTCATTTGATGCGACTAACTGCACTAGCTCATGTAATTGTTCAATTGTACCATTATCTACAGCGTGAATATGCTGTCCCATCTGTTCGGCTTTGCGGGAAAACTTTGGTAAAAGTTTCTCTGCAACTTCTTCACTAATTAGTACTGATCCACCTTTTGTCAGACATTGCATGGACCTATGTAAACTACGTGATGTTGTGCCGAAATCAATAACGATATCAACTAAACCTTGACATGCATCTTGAGTACGTTCAATTAGCTGTTTTTCATATAAATCTTCACTCCATTGGACAATCGTTACTCTACAAATAAAAAGACAAAAAAAAACAAAACATTTAAAAAATGTTTTTCAGCTTTATTTACTATCTAACCTTCCACATTCCTTGGCTAAACGGATACCTTCATCTCTTAAGCTTGCCACTGTGATAATAACTCTTTCGTGAACTGACTTTCTTTGGAAATAATGTGTTGCTATTCTTACCGCCCATAGAGCTAATCCCCCTGTTCCAACAACTAAAATTTTACATGTTGATTGAGGTCCTCGAGTTTCTAAAACTGATTCCAATAAAAGATGTGCTGAATATATAGCACTCATTGCAAGTAATGCTCCAGTTGGTAACATTGCACCAATACTCAAAGGCAATGAATCAGGTATTGGTACCAAATATTTAAGTTCTGGAACAACAATCAATTCGGCATAACCGCTTGGGACGCCATCATATGGATACAAAACAATACGTTGACCAACATGAAAACCACAACCACTGTCCAGTCCACTGCCAAGTGATTCAATTACTCCAGCTACTTCAAAACCGGGGAATAACGCACCGTCTCTTATGCCTGAATGCGCTGGTGATGAAGATTGTTGTATTGATGGAGTTGGTGGTTGTATTGATGAATGTGTCATTTGAAATGCTAAATCATTTAGATCTGAAGAAAGACTTGAAACAGATGAAATTGATGGTGAGCGTCGCAATCGATAACATGCTCCTGCACAGACAACTAAAATTCGTGCTCCATTAATTGGAGTGTCTGGCACAGGTACAATAAAACTAAAAACGCAATCTTTCATTGCTTGACTAGGTGATTCAATTGATACTTGGCGGCAGAGTTTATTCATCGTAGATTCTATTGGTGATTCTGATCAGAGAATAGATCTGAAAAGAAAATATCTTCTTCGGTTAGACGAATTAAATAATGTTTGCTTTTAAAAGTCTTTAATTACTTAAAATCTATAACTGTGGCATTATATTGAATATAAATTGTGCGATTGGGTTAGTTGTCGAGCACGAACATTGTTAATCACTTTGGTATTACGTTAAATTAACATTGAAATTCAATTGTCAACCTCGCCATTTTACAACCATTGACTAACTATTGCTTAACATTTTTGTATATTTAGCCCCATTTTATAAAATTATTTTCCTTCAATTTTGCGCAAAATTTGCCCCAGGTCCATAAGTGGAGTGATTTTCGAGATATATTGGCATCTTTTACCACGTTTGATAATTTACAGAAAGGGTAGCGCAACAACCCCTGCTACTTTTTTTTCGCTTGTCCTACCTCGGACGAAATAAAGTATTTTCTTTAATAAAAACTAACAGTAAAATTCAACTTGCTTATACCAATTTTTATATTCCCGTTCTCTGAATAAGTAAATGGAGATTAAGGATAAGGCTTTGGTGTCTGCCCAAAATGGCGATATCTCAGACATGTCATAAAAGTTGCTTGCGTTTCAGAAAGTGGAAAAATTACTTGGATCATGGATTTTGGATCTTTTCAAGGAGTGGAAAATTATGGGATATACTTTAAGTTATTTTGGCGGCATATAATCAAATGGGTGTCATGTGAAGTCAAAACCGCATAGGAACTTGATAAAACTTTGGTATATGATCCATATGCTAACTCGAAATTGAAAGATCTGGATTCATTTCAAAATTAGACAAAATGGCGGGAGTCTCCCGAATACTTGTAGGTGTGAATCTGCAATAACTTTTAATCCTGGCTTTCAATCATATTGAAACTTGGTATATAAGGTTTTAGTACTATTTCCAACATTTCTGCATACCAACTTCCAGTTTGTCATTTTCGGCTAAAAAGATTTTTTTGAAGTGTTTACCCCTACTGTAGCCTACAGTTTCAAATCGATTTTCTTGAAACGTTGGTAAAATGTTTCAATAAACATTGGGCGAAGGGTTAGGGGATACACCATACCGGTGGTTTTTTCACTATGTTTTTTATGTTTGTTGGGAGCATACAACATTCATTCGTAGACGAATTTTGATGACTCTTTAAAAAAAGATGCAAATATGTATGGCAGGGAGCTAATTAGTTTTTGAGCGATATTGAACCTAGTGGTAGAGGTGTCCTCAGAGCACCTGTGTTTTTATCAATAACACCCTTACCTGCAAATCGAATTGGATGAAAATTGGTGCCTAAGCATTTAGTGGTTCGGTTCACAACTTCTTGTTTATCACTTTCAGTAAAAAAATTTATTTTGCATTTCTTGGAATTTTTTTCAGTGCCTTTATGCGAACTACAACCTACAATAATGAGGTGATTACGATGAAACATATGGTAACGGTTTAAATTAGTTTGATAAGACGCTCGAATTTTGGAACATATTCATCAAAGTGGCGAGGGGTCTACCATACAGCTGCTGACTTTTGATACTTTGTTTTTAAAATTTGTTAGGAGCATACAAACTTTGTTCAATAATCAATTTTGATGACACTTTAGCAAAAGATGGAAATTTAAATGACAAAGAATTGATTAGTTTTTGGACGAAAGTGGGATAAGTGGTGGGGGCCTCCCGAACACTTTTTTATTTGAAACTTCAATAAGATCAGTTCTTGATAGTTGATTTTGGTTAAACTTATGGTATATATGCTTAGAGTATGATTTTTAAGAGTTCTGCATTCAAACTTTAGGTTTATCACTTCCGGTAAAAAGTTTTCTTTACTTTTGCTGTTCGTGAAACAGCATTTATGAATATACAGCTATTACAGCTAATATTATAGCTTTCTCTAATATGAATATTTAGTTATATATACTAAGTAAAATTGTTATTAATCTTATTTGCAAAATATTTTGTTGTTTTAAAAAATAAATAAAAACAGTTTTTTATTCATTTTTAATGTTATGGATTATTCACGTCACTCTGAACCAGCGAACCGAATTTATTATAAACATTTATTATAAATCCGAATTTTTTATATAATATTATTATTATAAACAATTCAACCCGTGTAAAGCTATATTAAAAAAACTGTTCTTTTTATACTTTTATATACGTGTAATCGTGGTCTAGTAAAAAAAGGATAACTAAACAATAACCCTATCACGTAATAAAATATAACTTAGGACAATAATTTATGGTAAAATAAAGGAAAGTCAATAATCCAGCAAGTGGGATATTCCTTGATCAGTTAAAATATTGGCTTTTCTCGATGATTGAAGTTCATATTTATTAATATTGT